>FIZU01039158.1:0-15922 GCA_900064475.1 Pseudococcus longispinus | reverse complement strand
AATATCTCAAGAACCGGTTCATAAAAATGAAAATAGTATTGAATCTTTTTTATGCGTCTTCTCAAATACTCTGAAAAAGATCATGTGCAATTTTCACGTAACTGCAATATTCAAGGCGCTAGAGATATTTGAAAGTTTTAATCACGAATAATTCGAGAACCGGTGCATTGATTTTTCTCGAATTCAATAGGGTTCTATTTTCAGTAGTACTTGATCTTTCATAAAAATTTCATTTCATTTGGTCAATTATTACAAAACCTACAGCCTGGACAAAATTTCAAGTATACCTACCTACTGGCAGGTCAATTTTCATAGCTGATTTTTCGATTCTCAAAAATCAGCTAAAAGTCAGTGGAAATCTGAAAATTTTTCCAAGTCCTAAAAAGTCGGACGAAATGCCTAAATGTCAGCGTTATACTAAACAAAAACCTGGATCCCTGATCATTTTTATTTCCATACTACCCTTGAAAGTATAAAACCTAAGATATGCTTTGGCTCTTTCTGGTGTGTAAAACTGAAGTTCACAATTAGCCTGACATGATATCTGACTTTAGGTAATTTCACGTGCAAAGAGTCGGACACAATCTAAATTTTTCCAAGTTCAAAAGTCAACTGACCACTTGATAAAATTTTTCAAAATTGAAAAATTCAGAATTTCTGAAATTTTCCAAGTTCAAAAAATCGTTTGAAATCTGACAAATTTTTCAAGTCCAGAAAGTCCAAAATATTCGTAGTCTGACAAAATGTCGGAAAGTTAGATTGATTTCTAAAAATTTTTCAAGTCCAAAAAGTCAGTGTAAATCTGAAAATCTTTCCAAGTCAGAAAAAAAAGTCTGAAAAAAATATCTAAACGTCATGTCAAAAGTGTGTTTGTCAGACAAAATGTCCAAAAGTCAGTAGATATGATCTCTGAAATTTTCCAATTTGAAAAAATCATTGGAAATCTGAAAAATTTGAAAATTTTTCCAAACCCAAAAAAGTCTGACAAAATGATCCTAGTGAAATGTAGTTTTTTGGGGGGCGAATGGAGACTGGAAAATTGGAACCTCTCCAAAAGGCACTTCTAGGACACACACCAAATCTACAAGCCAAAGACCTCCTCCTTCGTTGGTTTGGGGGCATCATTCATCGATTGCTGAAGTCAACAAATGACAAAGTAACAGTGTTCTTCCCCTCTTTGATTATGGTAGGATGCTGATTTGTGTTTAGGTAGCTTGTAGAAACATCATTCAATACCATTTTGTAGACACTAGAGTGGGTAGTTTTTGACGTTTTTTTTTTTTTGGAAAGATGAAGGGAGAATTCAACAAAAAAAGTTATGAGGTGGTGTCAAAAGACCGTGAAAAAAAATTGGGGTCTCAGGCTTGAACCTTTTACCCTGCGGATGAAGATCAAAATTTTCAAATTTTCAAAAAAAAATTGCAATATGCAGTAGCATAGTCAGATAATCATTCAAGGAGAGAGAGAAGAAGATGTTCACGAAAAATAGATTTCATCTAAAATGAAACAAAATATCCATTATTTTATCAAAATAAGTAAATATATTGTGTTCGAGCGAAGCGAAGCCGAGAATTTTTGCGGAAACAGGCATTCAAAAATTGAAATCAATTTTTCAAATTTTTCAGTCGTCATGGGGGCTTCAGAGGGGTTGAACTTCCATCCCAATACGCCACCAACAATATACATTACATTAGAGGTAAAAAAAGTTGAAAACAAAAAATAGGTGACATTTAAAAACGAAAACGAAAATGAGCTGGTCAAAGGAAGTAAATTTATTGAGTCCTCACGAAGCGAGCGAGAAAAATTTTGCAGAAAAAAATCACCTAAAAACTGAAATTTCATCATTTCAGTTGAATTCAATTCAATTTTTCAGTATTAATCTATTTTTTCTACGCCTCAACAATTCTAGAATAGGTATGTTCGACAAATTCTAAAATTCCCTTCAACGTATTCTAAAATTCACTCCTTCAAACAAATTCGTTCTTCTACCCAAAACAACTCCTACATCAACGCTGTTTCTCAACTCGGAGTATTACAAAAATTACCTTTTTCAATAAAAGTTCCATTTTCATTATAAGAATTACACGCCAACTGCCTACCTACATACTCGAGTATAATATAAATCCACGCTCCGCGACACTACAACAAATAGCAAGATGTAAGGAGAACAGTACGAAGATGAAAAATTACATTTTTTTTTACTCTTTTTCTTCTTCATCTCGCGCAAAATGGGAGCAAAATACGTACACTTCTATTTGAAAAATGTCGCGAATTCAATAAATTCGTAAGGAGAAGGAAGAAGAGAGCAAGGAAATCGGTTGAAGTTTCACTTTGCTCAAGAGACTAAAAAAATTTCCACTTTGTGTTCGAGTAAAAAGTAAAAAATAAAAAAAGTTTTATGGTACGTTAAAAGAAACTACGCGCTTTTCTCTTTTGCTTCCTTCCCCGCCCCATCGCCAGCTCTCTATTTCTCGTTAAGGATATTAAAATTCCGTAATGAAGTGTCATTTAAATTAAATTTTCAGACGTACTTGCCCCGAAAAGAGTATCGTAGCGTATTTTTTATTAGAATGAGAATTAACTCCTATACTATGACGTTTGGCTTTTTTTTTGTTGCTAAAAAGCTGGTTTCGCCAAGCTCGAGGTTTTTCCTCTACCCACCTACTTCCTACTCGATGGAATTTTTAGGTTAAGTAGATTGAATCTGAAAGGAGTGAGAAGAGGAGGGGTGGTTTTTTTTGTATGAAAAATGTGTTTTAATATAATTCGACGAATAGATGAACAAACGGATTCATAAAAAGGGTAAGTATACACCTAATTCCTTTAAAAAGGTAAATTAGGTAATTTGTGAATCATTTATATGTATTGTACCCACAGACTGATGGAACTGAAGGCGCAAAAAATAGTATGAAGATCGTTGATTTCTTTGATTTGATTTTCTTCTACGTTTCCATGGGTTCTAAGCGATTAGTTCAGGTATACTTCTTTTTTGATCACAAGTTGACAGTGGTTTCTCTATTAGTATGAACCAAAAGAAAATTTTGGGGAAGAGGGCCATCAAAAATGGCCCTTAGGGATTGAACAGCACACGTTTTCAGAAGTGGAAATACTCCTATTTCTACACATAAAAAAGTAGGGGCATGTTTTGTTTCATTTCCATATAATTCGACCCTTCTGAACTCGAATCGTCATTACTTTCTCGATTGAAAGTAGAAAAGTGGCACAATCGTAAAATTTGTGTCGCAGAAAACGATAAATTTTTGTAAAACATCGGTAAAATCACTATTTTCCATTTTTTGAGCCCAGCAAGGGTTACCAACTGAGTCAAAAAACATGCTTACATTATAAGTCGAGCCTTTCGAACACGAATTCGAAGTTACAAATAGTTTCCAGATACGAAGTAGAAAATTCTTGCACATGGGTCATTCCATATCAATTCGACCAGAGTTTCAACCTCATGTCCATCGATTTTGCTCAATTTTTTTAATCTGATCTACCCACCCAAAAACTTGGAAAAACACCATTGGTTTGCCCCAAGCTCCCTAAGGGGGGGCTTTGTTAATTTTTGCAATTTCTCGTAGTACTCAACTTCAGCGGCTTATAACTCCGCCGCTATGATACTTAGCTCAGAACTGTATTCACAGTTCAAAAGCACGTTGAGTTTTGATTCAAAAACTTTCATTAAAATTTTCAAAAGTTGAACGTTGAACTTGAACTTTCAAGAATCAAAAGTTCAACTTTCAAAATAGCGCTGTAAGTGCGAGCTATCATTGAAAATTATGCAAAAATTACCATAGACGTAACTTTTGGTGGTATTTCGAACTATACCATTTTCAAGATGGGCACTCTCTAGGGAAAAGGCAGCTCCCTCCAAATTTGAGTCAAAATTACAAAAAGAAGTCCAGGCGTGTAATATATCAAACGATAAGTTTTCGGAGGTGTTGAGCATGAATATGGCCTTAGTTTTTCGATTGAACCTCATCTGAGGCCCCCAGCAACTCCCTCCCCCATAGGGTCAAATTTCAAAAAATTCATTCAGCTATGTGTGATATATGAAATGGTATGTTTTTGGGGGCCCTCAACACGAATACGACCATACTTTTTCGATTGGATCTCATTTGAAGCCCCCAGCACCCCCAAATAGAGAAAAATTTATAAAAAATCAATGATCAGATGATTTTTTTGAAATTTGACCCTATTGAGGGGGGCTGGGGGCTTCAAACGAAGTACAATCGAAAAAGCATGGTCCTATTCCTGTTTAGGGCTCCCGAAAACATGTCATTTCATATATCATACATAATTGGATGAATTTTTTTCAATTTAACCCTATATAAAGTCGTGATATTTGACATTTTCTTGAAATTTTCCAAGTCTAAAAAGTCATTTGAATTTTGAAAATTTTTCCAAATTCAAAAAGTCCGACAAAATGTTTAAAAGTCAGCCTTAAGTAAAAAACTGTCTGATAAAATGTCTGATTTGAACTTTCTTGAAATTTTTCAAGTCCATAAAGTTGAAATTTTCCAAGCCAAAAAATTAATTTGAGTTTGAAAGCCAATTTTTTAAGTTGAAAAAACTTGAATTGTTCATTTGACAAAGTGTCTAAAGATCAGCATTACCTATCTCAGAAATTTTCCAAGTTTAGAAAGTCAATGTAAATCTGAAAATGTTTCTAGTCCAAAGAAGGCTGACAAAATGTCTGAAAGTCATCGTCAAGAAATTTCGTGACGATTTTTATGGACACAAAAAAATGGACGAAATTTTTAAATTGACCCCAGCCATAAGACATATCCATGTCAAAGCTGCATGTCAGCTCGTTTTCAAAAAAATTAGTAAGTATTCCCTATTTTTTTCATGCTAAACACTTAGAAAATGTCGATTTATTGTCATGAATGGGACTTCAATCTTCTTGAATCACTCGTTCTTATTCAAAAATGAATCCTTTCTCCTCCTCTTTAGTCATCTCCCTCAACCAAGAATCATTCCACCAAAATTCCGCATCCATCGACTGCATAAATCCGCTTCTGTTTACACCTTCGCTCCATCCAGTACATCAAACAAGTACCTCTATGCAAATCACGCCGACACCGTTTAAAAACTCGAGCACGAGGACAGTATCACTGTCAGCGTTACCATCTGCCGGTAAATTTATTCATTACACCGTTCGAGCGCGGTAATAATTTATTCGTTGGTACATTCGACGACGACGTCGGCAGACGTTGCTGTTAAAACGTGGTTCAACGCTTGGCACGTTATTTTAAATTGAAATTTCCTAGTCGTCGTCGTCGTACAGTCTGACGAACGCCACGCTGTTTAACACTCCATGTGTGTAAAAGCTCCTTATAACCGAATAAACTTCCACCATCGTACCCGTCATCCAATTTCGTATACCACGAAAACTTTCTTCTTTAGGTCGTTTACACAATATAACGTCGTCTTCGTTGTCGTATAATCTAGACGGTAAAATTTCTCGCCCTCTTACCTGGCGTTTCAGGCAAGCATCTTGGCACATGTAGGTACACGAGTCTTGTTTACTCCGCTTTCTGTACATAGATACCTTATGCATAATAAAATACGCAGGTACCTGGTACATATAAAATACCCTCGAGTCTTTACCTACTCCGCCCTACCAATGTTGGTCGATCTTTGGCCAAAGAAGAAAAAAACTTTGTAAATTTTTTCCAACTCGAGCCTAACTAGGTCTTTGGATAACGACTCCGTGGGTGGTATTTTCATGCGAAGTTTATTCATACCTCTACTTCCTTTACAATTTCGAAATTCTAGAAAAAAGATTTTCCGGCTCGAAACTGACTAAAATGTTGCCTCTCTTCTTCGTAACGCTACAAGATGGCGTACAAATTGAAATTAACATTATTTCGATCATCAAGTCGATGTAATTGTTCCAATTACTGAGCCGAATAGAATTAATTTCAATTCGAGGAACGATATATATTCTAGATAGAATCCTTAGGGTGGATTGTTCTACATGTAACATTATTAATACGTTTAAGAATTTGGTTCGTTTTAAAATCTAAGCTACGTACAATTTCGTATACTAAATTTAAAACGAATAAACTTTCAACAATGCAGATTAAAACGTAGATTTTCCAACACAATTAACTCATCTTCCCTAGTTTCCTTTACTTCTAGCCCTCCCCTCCCTATACACCAATGACTGGCATTCACGACGGCGAACGTTATTTTATATTTAGAACATTTCTACTGCTTCCTACTATTTTCCGCCACATTCGATGAGAATTTCACTCGATACACTGTACGAAGTTCCATGGTCTTGCGAAAACCATACGAAGCTCGAAAATTACAAAAATTCGCCTCTTTTTCCTCCTTCTCGTCGTGCCAAAAATTAATTGAATGCAACATGTATGCCACGTAAACGGATGGTATTACTTTTATACATTCTGTGGAAGCTGGTTACCCATCTTCCGAGTACAACAGAATGTTTCGAAAATATTAAAACTTGCACGAGGGAGTAAAAAAAAGTTTTTCGAGGAGGTTTCATTTTATCAAAAAATTGATCAATTGATAAAGTAAATGGAACTGAAAGAAATTTAAATCGAATTCATTTTACAAAATTCAATTTGAAATACATTCCATGAGACTAGAAAATGAAAGGAAATTACTTCGGATTAATTTTAAAAATTCGAGAATTTTCGTTTACAAAAAATTATCTAATTCGAGAAATCATTATCGGTGGAAATTTTCAAAAACTTCGAGTATAGGTAGTAGAAAAAAATTGATATTAAGATAGGTAGTCAAAAAAGATTATTTTCTGTAAGCAAAGGTTTAGAAAAAATTCGATTTCCAAATTCATATTTCAATAATTGTTCAGGTAATTGAAAGCATTTTAATGAAACGACGAAAAAATATGAAAATTTTCAAAATGTAAAAAATTAAGAAATTGTGTAACAAATGAAATGACCAAGAAAACATAATCATACGAAATTTCATTCACGAAAAATTATTCGAAAATTCTTCAATTACAATTTCAAAAAAAATGCAAAATAAAAAAGAAATCTCGACAATTCAGAAAATTTGCAAAAAAAAAATCAAAAAAAAGTTTTTATAGGGGTTTTAATTTTTTTGCTTCAAAATACGTGAAAATAATATTTTTGAATCATTTATTCCAAATCTTTCAATAATCTTGATATTTTTTGTTATGCCTCGTACTCTAGTTTTTTCCAAAATGACACCCCTCCCCCTCATACCAAGGTTCATTTTGGGTTAACAACTAGAAAATTCGAGAGTATAATACTCCAAACACAAAATTATAAAAATAAAATTCCAAACTACGACAAATGCATAATTTGATCAAATGGTACAAGAAATTGTAAAATTTGATCTGTTTGGATTAAATTACGAATCTATGAGAAAGGTGATCTGGTTACATAAATTTGATCATATTTGCACTTTTGCCAAATTCCAAAATTGAAGAAAATGGAAGACCATTTTGAAAAATTTTTGTAAAGAAAAAATTTAATTCGTAAGAAGCAAATGTCTGTGTTCATATTTTGAATGGCTGTAGCTCCTTCAATTTTGGGGTTAGGCAACACATTGTTAACTTATGTTGTAGGGCTCAAAAAGCTAAACAAAAATGGTTCTTACAAAATTTTGTCCAATTTGAAAATTGAAGGAATTATAGACCTTACAAATTTTATGTAGTTTGGGTAGCTGTATCTCTGATTTGAAGGCTGTGTACTCCTACCAAAACACTCTGTATAAGTTGATCGTGTCTTCGAATTATGAATAAATAATAATGATAAAGAAGTAGTACATCCAAATTAGATTCAAACAGATTTAAATGGATCTAATTGGATACATAATTTAATCAAGAATTTTATGATCAATTTTAACCTAATTTTCTTCAAATATATCTACTTATTTCATTTCTTGCTCAAGTTCCAAAATTTAAAAAATTGTCATGTTTTGGATTTTTTTTACCTACATGAACGGTCAGAATGAAGTAGAACATCAAGTATTGTTTTTTTTTTTCATTTCACAAAAGTTGATCCTTCATCTTTTCAAATCAGCCCCTTCTTCACAGTTTTGCCATGATATAGATTTTTTAAATTTGATATTTTAGCTTGGAAAATTTGGAGCATTGAAAACAAATTTTAAGTGAAATTTGAACAATTTTGAAATTTTGAAAAATCAGCAAGTTGGAGACAAAAGCACAGGTTTGGCATTTGCATAATTTTCAGGACATCAAACTTACTTTTTTTCAGTCGCTATCGAACAATTCATTTCGATGTTGTCTACAGCTCTTTTAGGGCTAGATTTAGCTCTTTTGTATTTTAGCCTCTCGCTTTTTTTCTCAGCTCTTTCTCGAATTTTGAAAAATTGTATGTTTTTGACCTTGATTCGTGTTTGACCAAAGTTTTCACTTGTTTGAAACTTGAAGAATGAAATTTTTCCATTTTTCCCCTCAGTCATTTTAATTAAATTCTCAAGTTGAATTTTATTATGCTTTTCCAGATCTTTTTCCAGCTCTATATGCTTATTCCAAATATTTCATTTTTTCAGCTCTTTTATAGAAAATGTTTTTTAGCCCTTTTTTAGATCTTCCCGAATACAGCCAGAAACTACTTAGCCATTTCAAATTTTTTATGTTGGCAATACTGATTTATTTCATCTTTGATTATATCGTTCGTGAAT
This sequence comes from Pseudococcus longispinus, assembly GCA_900064475.1. Lineage (NCBI taxonomy): Eukaryota > Metazoa > Arthropoda > Insecta > Hemiptera > Pseudococcidae > Pseudococcus > Pseudococcus longispinus. The sequence continues at coordinate 7,252 of FIZU01039158.1, read as the reverse complement.
GAGTCATTTCTGATCAAATTGTTCGTGAACGATTCACCTCTATTCAAATCGCATTCCTAGACATGAATTCAGCTTCTTTTCTTTTTTTTTGATGCTGCAAACACAATAAAAATGGTGTAAAAATTCAATTTACCCATAAAATTACACTTCACACTCATCAATCTCAATCCATTAATTAAAGAATCTTCGCTCCTGGTAAAAAGATTCACATACAACCTCCATCTCGCCATCAACCACAAAACGTATCGTCGATTTTCAAGACTTTGGCCGAACAAACTTCGAAAACAACCCCATATTGAAATTCGACCACCTTCCATGCCGCATCCTATCAAACTACGTGTTTTTCTTCGAACACCCTACACATTGTTTCGATTCGTTAAGCCACGTATACGATCCGTACGCGGTAGAATTCCATATAAGCCTTCCACCTTCGAGAACGACCGACCCTCGGGACCTGGTTCCATTCTTCGGTATCCTTAACCATCAACACTCCGCTGAGTTTCATTTTACGGTACCGAATTTCTGTACGCGAAACAAGGCGCAACGTCCGCAACGAAAACATTGCGCAGTGTAGCGCGCTGCCGACAACCGAGCTACGTTGTCTATACGCATATACGTGTATAGTCGTACGTGAAAAATGAGCAATGTGTTTATGTCATATGCATGAACGCTTTTTACAAAATGAGTTTTAAAGCTCGCTTTCGTCACTATACCTACAGCACAGAGAAGAGAAAAAAATCATACAACCAAGAATTGAACAGATGAAAAAGACTTACAGTCAAGACACACACAGAGGAAAGAAGCAAAGCAACACAAAAAAACGAGCACATTTGTTTCGTTGTCGTCGTTGTCATAGTCGGCGTTTCCCGATGAGACAAAAAAAATGACAAAGCAAAGCGCATATATACTCCGAAGATGAGAAAATAATCAATCTTTGAGTCAATTTCACTATGCACGAAGACAGTACCGCCAAAAGGTGTATTCACCTTTGAGATTTTCGATCTGTTGCGACCATATAGTCAAACGTTAACTCGTAGTTGTTGTTTTGTTGTGCTAATGCAAAAATACAGTCATACAGGGTGTCCTGGTATCAGTGCATCACCTTCAAACCAGAAATGCAGCTACCCAAACTACATAAGTTTATGAATGTTTGCCGACTCCAAGATTTGAAGGGGCAAAGTTATGCACTAGTCCTGGTAGATGTTTGAAAACGTCGTAATTCCCATGATGATATTATAGACAGGCAAATTTTTTTCAAAACTTTCTAGTAGAACTTCTTATGCTTTACAAAATGAGTTATATTCATATTTTGCCCAACTCTAAAATTGAACGAGCTACAATAATTTGAAAATTTGTAAGCTTCATAACTCCTTCAATTTTCAAGTTATGCAAAATTTTTTAAGAATCATTTTTGTTGAGCTTTTTGAGCTATGCAAAATGAGTTGATAATATTTAGCATACCTCTGAAATTGAAAGAGCTAGAACCCTTGAAAATATGAAAAGTGGCATTATTTTCTTGAAACTAAATTTTTTCTTTTCAGAAAATTTTTAAAATGGTCTCCTATGTTTTCAATTTAGGAGCTGGGCCAAAAATGATAAGCTCATTGTATTGAGCTAAAAAAGCTCAACAAAAAAAGACTTGCAAAATTTTGCATAACTTGATAATTTAAGGAGTTATGAAGCATACAAATTTTCAAATCGTTGTAGCTCCTTCAATTTTAGAGTAAGGCAAAACATGAATATAACTTATTTTGTTGAGCTTAAAAAGTTCTACAAGAAAGCTTTTAAAAAAATTGCCTATCTATATTATTGGCGGAGTTACGACGTTTTGAAACATCTACCAGGACTAATGCATAACTTTGTCCCTTCAAATCCTGGAGTCAGCAAACATGCATACACTTATGTGATTCGGATAGCTGCATCTCTGGTTTGAAGGCGTTACACTAATACCGGAACACCCTGTACGTGGGTCGAGATTACACACGGAAATCTGTGCACTTTGAGAGTAATACGAGTATCTCGCGGTATTTACGAGGACCCAGGGAGGTAGCAAAAAGCAAGCTTGAAATTTTCATTAGTATTCCGATGGGCTGCTGCGGTATTTGGACGAATTCAAAGACGTTTTTATACGTAACTATGTGTCGAAACATAACGATAATATCAGGATCGACTCTGCTGTATAAAGAAGTGCTACCGTTCCGCAGACATACTGCTTTTTTCGCCTGTTTTACGTCACGAGTAGCTATAAGGCAGAAGGCTCAGCCAGAATGCAAGGGGGCGCGGAAAGAGACGACGACGCTTAACGACTGAAAACTTTTCGGGGGTATTACTCGGTCGACTTTTGAACCACTTATCGCATTAAACGTACAATCTGTCATATCTCTCTAAAAGTGGAATGAACTTTTGTTTTAGAGTCGTTTTTATCGAGTATCATATACACGAGACGCGCGAGACTACTTTTCACAGCCAGATCTGCCCTACCCTTTTTTCCTCATCCTTTTACCCGTATAAATACCTCGCCAGCGTATAGATACGTGTCGTGTATAACGCCGTTATAGTATACGTACATTTTCCCTGCTCTTGCTGCTAATGCCAGGCTTCCACTGTCGTTGGGGTTTTTTCTTTTCTCCTCTTTCTCTCTCTTTCTCTCTAACTAGTCGTCGATTCGAAACGGCGTTATGTCACCGAGATAGCGAACGAAATTATCCTCAATTTTCGACGATACTTTATCGCGCAATTTTATATGTATACGTATCAAGCGAACCGAACCGAACGCTGTAGGAGGTCTTTTTTTGATTTTTTCCAATACCCCATAAAAACTAGTGTACCACATATACGGGTACTCTTCCCTACACCCACAGCCCGGTTCGTTGTACTTTGAGCTGATGTGTGTGGCCACCCCGTCTTATTGTCGCGTATAAGCTTTCATTCCCCGTTCTCCTTTGCTTCTTCTTTGCTTTCTCAATCCCCCCTTCGTAATAAATACATACTTCCAATGTCGGCAGCATCAGGGTAATGCAACAGTATATCGATGTAATTGAGCGCTGCGTACTCGTTGGCCATAAATTACCCGTATATTGGTCGATTTATTTTCCTTCGACGTTACGCGAATTTTTATATTAGAAATCGTCTTCTTCGTACATTTTTTTTTGGTGCGAAAAAAAATTGGTAGAAAAATTTTCTCAAAATTTAACGACGTTATAAATTCATTTCGATGGCCGTAACTGGCTTTACAAGTGTAAGAAATATGGAAGAATTTTCGAGTACTTTCCCTCTCGAAAATAATATGTTCGTGCGTTTGGATTCTCGAGAACGATACTGGTATTTTTTGAGATAAAGTAACGACGAGTATATGATAAAGATGATACATACGAAGAATGGAGTTTGCTTTCTGAATTATTGGATTCGGAATATCGAATATCACTCACCTGAAACAGAAAATGTACAAAGAATTCGTTAAAATCACAAGTCGACAACGAAAACAAACGGTTTTAAATTAATAATAATTAAATAATCAACTTTGTAGCTTGTTTTAATAATTCAAGCTGAAAATTTACAATGAAATCAAATCCGAAAAGCAAGAGTTGAAAATAATTATAATAAAAATTTCTAATCTTTCAATTGACCTTGAACTTTAAAGGAAAATACTTCGAAAACCATGGGATACCAACAACTAAAACTTCGGATAACAGTCTGGAAAATTTCACAACTAATTTTCAACAGTTTTGGCAAGTTGACATCATAAAAAAAATTGGAGTTGGTTCGTTTGAAAAAAGTTTGTCAGTTGTTGAGCATTTCAAAGAAGGAATATAATTTACTCATTGATGTTCCAAAAAAGCTTGAATTTTATCATTTTTATGATTTTTGACAGTATTTTTAGCAAGTAGGTATATCACAAATGACTCATTTAGGTACATTGCAAAAAAATCTTGATACGTTCAAAATTAAAAAAAAAAAAAATAGGTACCCTGAGTTTTAAGATTTTTTGATTTAGCTGGAACTTTTTGGACTTGGAAAATTTTTCAAGTCCAAAAAGTCATCTGGCTCAATATAGTAGAAAATTATTGGCTCCCTTCCTAATAATTTAGTCTCACTTTCAAGCCCGGTTTGTAAGGGAGAAGGTCATCTAAATTTTTCTTGGAACATTAACTACTTTTCCACAAGGTTGCGAAAATTGTCAAAAATTGCAAGCAAAAGTAGTGAAAACGTAGTCAAAAATGTCTGAAATGTTGTAAAAATTATCAAGAATTTCATAAATTATATTGAAAATGTGACATAAGTTATGAAAAAGTCGTCAAAAATGTCTGAAACGTTGTAAAAACAGTCAGAAGTTTCATAAAAGTCATTGAAAATTATGCAAAAAATGGTAAAAAAGTCGTCAAAAATATTTGGATTTACACGTGGAATTGTGGAAACAGTTGAAAATTTTTGTTAAAAATCATTGAAAATTTTACGAAATTGGAGAACAAGTTTTCAGAAATATCTGAAACGTTGTAAAGATTGTGAAAAAATTCAAAACATTCAATTCTCATTTTATAATTTTATGAATTTTGTGACAATTTTTACCACATTTTAGACATTTTTTACGATTTTTTTTCACAACTTTTGATACATTTTCATAAGATTGGGTGTGATTTGGATCATTTTTAATTAGGAAAGTGATACGAATCGGAATTTTTGATCCCTGGAATTTTTTTCAATAATTCTCTATTCTCTCGCAAGAGGGTAGAATCTAGACATACCTAAACTTAATTTGTCGATGGAAAAAATGATTCGTGATTTGAATCATTGGGAAAAAATGATCCGTGATTTGAAAACTTTGTCTCGAATCATAAATCAAAAAAGTTTTTTTCTTGAATCTTGGTTCTATTCGAATCTTTCTTTTAAAACAACACTGTCCTCAGAATTTGATTCGTGATTTGAATCATTTGAATGTCTTATGGTTTTTTTATTTTATTTGGATCATTTTTTTTTCTTTTTGATTCTGCCTAATCCTGATTTATAATGATTTTTATGTAGTTTTACACAATTTTTACAACACTTCAGACGTTTTTGACAACGTTTTCACTACTTATACAACAATTTCTAGGATCTCAATGACATTTTTGACTATCTTAACAACATTTTATGCTTTCTCTTACAAAAATCTCTTAAATTTTCTAATCCCAAAACTCAAAAGGTTATGTAACTTGACGAGGAATCTCGAAAATTTTCCAAGATTGAAAGTCATTCAGATTAACAAAATTTCGTAATACAAAATCGTAACAAACAAATATTGTAACCTCCCCCCCCCCCCAATTCTCTCCAGCAGCAAGGCAAATTCATGTCAAAAATAACTTTTAGAAACTTTTCGAAACCAAAACTGAATTTATTTAATTGATTAACGAGGAAAGAAGTGACCAAGTAACTAAATAAAATGACTTATCGAGATATCTGAGTAATCTTTTCAATTTTGTATCCATAATAATCGTTTCAACTACATCATTTCGTGTAAAACTTGCTTAAAATCATATTTATATCGACACCAATTTACCACATCAAAAAATTATACATTCACATCTCGCAGAAAATCCGATCCAAAATTTCATACTTGTCGAAAAACCATTGGAAAACATTTCAAACACCCCTCCAACATTCTACCTTCTATCGCTGCAAGGAAAAAATACGAACAAAATCCGAAACAACCCATAACGCAACCCCTTCTCATATCGGCGCTAAACGTGTTGCATATCTCGTGATGAAATTACGTTCGACGTTAACATCTCGGTATATTACCGTTTATAAACGTTAGTTTCGAGCGAAATCAAATTATCGTCGGTGTTCGACGTGTCTACGTCATTTCTACACACCTTTGCATTTCACCATCCCTAAAAATTACACGTCGTCGGTCGTTTCGCAACATCGACTTATTCAGTCGGCCAGGCAGGGCATCGGGGCAAATCTTAATAACACACATTTAATTTAAACGTAAATAACCGACACCACGAGACGTTCAATTTTTACCTATGTACCTAACCTACGTATAAGGTAAATGGCTATTAAAAAACACGCAATCGAACAAATAACCGCATTCGTTACACCTTGTAATTACCTCGCCGGCATTTTGAAAACGTTCTTGAAAAAATTAGAGAGAAAAAAATTTATCTAATATTATACCTATTACGTTATTACTGAAATCCGCCCTCAAAAAAGCCCCCAAAAAAATTACTATATAATCACCAATTTCTAAATCGTTCGCATTAATCGCATCATTTGGACGTAGAACCCAACTACTACATCGATACGGACACCCTTTCTGATAAAATCCCAGTCGTAATAAACCATTCAATGCTCGTACTTGGATAGCAATGGTGAAGGTGACGGTGGCGTTAAATCGTTCGAAAATGAGATCACTTACATTTGAACGATTTTGTTAAAAATATATCGTAGCGAAGTTAAACAACGCCGGAGTCGGTTTAAAGCTCGTTGTAAACATGGTCTAGGTATATGAAACCCGTCCTCTCCTTGTCTGTCGCCATTCTACCAAAATACCTACGTTTTGTACGCGATGAATCATTTATAATATAACGAACGTTTGATGGTACCCGAGCCAATAACGTTTTACACGCGAAATAATTGAACAACAATGCGAGAGAGAGCTGCAGATGAGTAAATGAAAACAATATCGCGGTATCTAGATTAATCCCATTAAACCGCACAGTCGACAAGAAAGCTTAAATTCTTATTGCTTTTCCAATTCGATGATCTTTTCTCGAAGGCATTTTTTCATGGGTCACTTGGCTTCAACGTTACAATAACTTGGCCAATCTTTTTATACACGTTACGACCTTTTTTGGACCCCTTTCCTTTGGTGAAACGAAATGAAAGAAAAAAAAATCAGCTACAATTTGTACAGCACCGAGAAGCCAGCCGGAAAAGCGTAATTTCATTTACTTAGATTCGTAGCCGAGCTGCCGTAGTTGGAGAAAAAGCGTAGCCGGGTTTACAGAGGTGATTTGGCCCTGAGCATCAAATTTGAAATTATCCAAAGGAAGTTGGTCCTTATGGTATAAAACCCCCGTGACAAAATTTTTAACTTGATATCTCAACCTTAACCCCTTACGAAGGGGTTAAATGTGGATTTTCGTTAAAATATCTACTTTTGGCAGTTTTCAACCGAATTTCTTCAAACTTGCAGGAATAGTAGAGAGTATCAAGGGTAATTTATGGAATTTTTTGAAAAAAATTTCGAGCACTTTTTCAAGGTCAAATG
>FIZU01039148.1:0-17105 GCA_900064475.1 Pseudococcus longispinus | reverse complement strand
TTTACTCTCTCTTTCTCGCTCTTTTGAGGCTTTTTCGTAGTTTTTACCTGTTTTTCTATTGTTTTTTCGTGTTTTATTCGATTCACTCTCTTACAATTTTATTCACTCACTCTTACTCCCTTTTCAATTCGTTTCGCTCTTTTCCACTCGCTCTTTATTCGCTCTTCAAAGACTCGAAATCGTTTCACTCGCTTCTCTTTTCTGCTCTCCTCTTATTCGCTCCCAATCCCTGGAAACAAGTCACCGTGGTACCACGGCTGTGCGCGGTCAGTACCTTACTACGTCAACATCCTCCTCTTCGTCGCGTTCGGCAAAAAATGAACTGCAGCGCTGCCAAGAGCATACATGGCGGAGTTTGCAACTCGCGTGAAAATAAGGGAAGATGGCGTCTAGTTGGGTGTCTTAGTTATTCTAGTGTCTATAGTTCTCACGAAGCGTGTATCAATGTTCGGGTGGGTAAAACTGCCACTGCCAGTACGTATAGTGGAGTGTTGGTACAAGCGTAGATTAATCAAAAGATTAACTCGTTAAATAAATAGCCCGCCGTATGTAAAAAAAAATGCCTCGCTTAATTTCGTTAGAAGGAGCTGGTTTTGTGCTACGTTCTGGAGCTAATTCAGAGATAGCGGTTTTGTAGCAGCATTTTTTGGATGGAAAGGGGAAAGACGCAAACTTATTGCGCGTGCGTACTTTACAACGCCCTCTATCGCATAACTGTGCAATTTGATTTTTTTTTTGATGATTGACTAAAAGCAGGGCGAGCAGTTTTTTTTACATAAGGACGGGCTATCTATCTATTTATATGTACAAATTTTTAATCTATGGTACAACCGGTACAAGTGTACTTGCCAAGAAAATTTTCAATTTTTGTAATCGAAATAATTTTTTTGGATCAATAGGAACCTTTTTGGTCCGGTTTTGGTACCGAACCAAGCGTATTTTATTCATTTTTTAAATCAAAAATCTAGATTTTTCACTAGTCTACAACTTTTTAACGCCCTGGTAGGGTAGGAAAAGTGGTATCCAATTTCCAGATCATTGGCCTGTGGAGGGGTAGAAACTCAAATCGCAACTTTTTAAGAGCGTGCTCGAGGTGTCACGCAGATGACACCACCCAAAAGTGACAAAAAACCACGTTTTTTTGAGAACCACCTACTTGAATTTGGTCAAATTCCAAAGTACGTTTTTTTTGTTTTCGCCCTCCACCCTAATATACAAATTATACGTAGTTACATACATTTGTACAGAGCGTTTTGAAAAGACTAAAATAATCTTCGTACGAAGTATGTTTCTTCTTAAAACTGCGAAAAAATATACTCGTACACTCGCTGATCTACATTTAAGGTAAGGTAACTAATTGACAACTTTGGAGAAATAATCCTACTCGTATTTTGCTGTACCTAAGTACTCGTACATACATATTTCGATTTGATTCGAATTTTAAAACGCAATCTAGCAAATATAGCAAATACATAACGTACACATAGATATCTACAAGCAGGACCCTCACAGGGGGAGGGGGTACAGGTGGTACAGTTGTCAGTTGTACCCGGTCCCGAGGGTTTTAGGGGCCCGGTGAAACGAAAAATGTCACGTTTTATTTGCATTTTCCACTGGTATACGTGGGCAACTTGTTCAAATTTTCCTCGACGATTAAAATATTGAAAAAAATTATGGAATTTCAGGTTTTGATTCCAATTCTTTGCAAAAATTTTCGCCCTCGCTTCGCTCGGGCTCGATACATTTCCTCATTTTAACAAAATAGGGCCTGCGTAAAATTTTTTGTACCTGTTCCCGAAATTTGATGCGAGGGCCCTGTCCACGAGTATGTATAGATAAACCTATAGCACTTGTATTAGGGCGCTGTAACATCGGGTATACGCAACCGCCATTTTGTTTCAACAGTTTTGAGAATGGAGGTGACCCCACTACACCTCGCCATTCCCAAAACTGTAGGTACAAAATGGCGGTTGCGTATACCCGATGTTATAGTACCCTACTTGCATTTTTACAGAGTTGCGACGACTCGAGAGTTGAATTCGCGAGTTGGGTTCCTTAATTCGACGAATCGCAAATGATTTAAAAGAGTCGGACTGTTAAAAAGCGAATGTTTCGCCACAAAATCAACGCGTTTGTGTTCGGGAGTCGTGAATTTTAATTTTGCGAGTCGCAGATTCGTTATACTTAATAATCAAAGAATCAAACTGGCGAATGCGGCGAGTCACCCCAACTCAGGCAACTCTCAACTCTGACTTCTGAGCAACTACAGCAAGCACCGCACCAAGTGCAGCGTGCAGCACGTCTCAACTGCCGCGTTGAGCCGCGCTGTTCTTCGCTATACGAGTAATAGACAGGTAGGTAGGTAGGTAGGTAGGTAGATAGATAGATAGATAGGTAGATACTCGAATCAATTCTCATTGATCACTATATCTGCGCTGCGGGCACGGCACATCGTACAATACCCGCAAATAAAACATATTACGTACGAGTGTTACGCGAACACAAATATCTACGTAATTTAATTAGGCTGCGTTATGGGTATCTACGGCAGTACGTAGCACCATGCATCAGGTCGAAGATCAAGATACCGGGTGTCCAAGAATATCTGACATCCCGCGCGGCATTTTGTACCGCAGTATTTGAATTGGTAACGTTGGTAAAATAAAAGAGCGCGTATTAGCCCGTTTACGTTTAGTAACGTCTCGGAGGTATCGTCACATCGTGGTCATTTATACTCATTCTCGAGCATCCGATTGGTAGGTAAGTAGTCACCGACACTCGTTTTTTTTTTTTTTTTTCCAACACAATAGGTACAAAATCAAAAGTATAGGCGCATAGGTGTATGTAGGCAAAGGTACTAGGTGCGCAATTGCGCATATGTGCAGAATGTAGATTGTACAAGTATCTACATTCCAGTCATCAGTCGTGTGTTTCTCAAGTAAGTCAGCCGGTGGAGTATTTACGCGGATTAGCGTAAATCGTAATTCGTAATTTAGGTACGCAGATAGATACCACGCCAGACCAGGTATATCGCATCATTCGAGTCGCATCGCGATATAACAGTCCAACGATAAAATCCACGAATCAAACGTACGTCGCGTCGTATACCCCGATAAAACTTGTACGTAAAGGTATGTACAAAATACAAATAAGTATTCGATTAGACGGATATTTACCTTTGACGAACATCGATAATACGACCGTTGTCCAGTCTCCATGAAACAACGCACATGTCAAGAACAACGAGTAAAGTAAACTACCTACTCGTAGGTAATTACAAAATCATATCGTGTACTTAGGCGATCGCACTTGGCCGTCCGGGTAACAATCAGCGGCACTTGCACTATGCAGGGTACGAACTACGAAAAACGCGCCCGAATCATCAACTCGTCGTACCAGCGAGTACGAGTACTAGGTAGATGGTAGACGAGTACATAGTGGATGGTAGACGATACAGAGTACACGAGTACGTACTCGATGAAGAACCGAAATGATGCAAAAAAAAGAAAAAAAGAAAAAAAAAGTAGAAATACAGGTGCTCGACCAACAGATTAACGAACGATACTAAAATAAACGAGAGCGACAACTGGGAAGCAAATATAACGAAATAAAACACCGCGAATTTCGTAAATTCTCGTACCTAGAATTTCAAAAATGTTCCATTAAAGTAACACGGAACGGTTACAGCAACGCGAGATATCGTAGTTGTATTCCAGTATTTGCGAAATTCACGCGACTAGAGCGTACAAACACATCCGAACACGAGCGAAATTTATATCAACTGAAAACTGTAGTTGCTAGTTGTACTGAAACTGAACTGAACTGAGCTGACGTCAGGCAAGAAGCGAAAAGCGGATAACTACTACTACTACAACTAGAATGCACGATTGTCAGGTAGACAGATGTAATGTACAGGCTACACAGCTGCAGCTACTACAGCCGCAGCCGCAGCCGCAACTGAGCCTTAGCCTATCCATCCTTAGTCGTACCCGTACCAACAGCGAACAGCCTCCCTCGTGTCGTTACGTTTGCGTTATGCGTTAGCGTTGCTTCGCTCGCTCTCGCTTGCTCGCCTCGCCTAAACTCCCTCGTCTCGCTCGTGTCGGGTATTTCTCCAACCAAGGGTTACCAACTTTTTATGCGACACGAACGAATCTGCGTATGCAGGCGTAAGTGCGGTTCCACTAGAACTACGACTACGTAGAACATCGCTACCTAACCATCTTATTTTTATCGCGATCGCGTTACGTTCGCGCATTTCCAAGTCCATAGTTTTGCTATGGTAACTGGTAGGTAGAGGCGGTAGGTAACTCGTTTTATTTACCATTTTTTTTTTTTAATTTTCCACAACACGTCGCAAGCCGAGTACGGCTATACTATACGTATACTGATTTGTAATTTGTAAACGCTATTTTAATGAAAAAATGAAAATCTGAAAGCGGGCATTACGCGCATTTTACGTATAGGCTTACAGTTACAGGGTACGGTAATAACTAAAAGTATCGTACCCGAAGCTTTACTTTTCATCGTGGTAGCTTCAACTTTTTCGCGGCAATCGTCATTTTCTTTAGACATCCACTCGTCGTGACTCGTCCACTCGTCAGTCTCACGTTGAAAAGTACTTAACTGTTTAGATAAACGCTCGATATTACCGTCATCGCATTACCGAGCATCGTATTCGTTTCCTTTTCCTCGCCAATGTTAACGCGTCGATCTCAGTTCTCAAGCAAATTAATGTGTAGGGTAGGGGTACGCGAGTACAAAAATACGGTACCTATTACGTAGTATACCTATTCGTCCCGTGCTGGTGCTATTTAGTACACGCGGCCTCGCTTAATTTAAGGAAAAGGAGATAATTCGCGATAGGGAGGAGGGGGAGCTTTATTTTGGACATCCGCAGTCTAACCTACCTAGTACCTACCAACACGCAGATATACCGTTACACTTACGTATCAACTTGACAAGCGAGTACGTCGTATATTAAGTAGTAAGTACCTAGGTACGTGCGTATGTACTCGTGTACTCGTAATCTTAGGTTTCCGAAATATTATGTTATGGAACGGCGATGCGGTGCGCGACGCCAACGACGCCGTAAATTTGATTATTGATTCGTCGTAGGTGAAGCGGTGAAATAGAATAAAAGTAGGTAGATAAATGCGGATAATCAACCTACGTATACTCGCTTACCTACTGGCGGATTGAAGATCGGATAGTCTAATTTCATACGCAACTAATTAGGGTTGCCACGCGTTCCGGATTTCGAAAATTTGTTCCCGGTGCCGTAAAGGTGCTTACGAAACGATAGAAAATAGAAATGTTCCGTATTTTTCAAAAAATGGACTGAAAACAGAAAAAAGCAAAGATAAAGGCCAGCAAACGTTAAATTTTTCCGTTTCTCGATATAAAAAACAGAAAAAACCAAGTCGTCGTCGTTTTTCTGCTTCTGTTTACAAAAATCAGGAAAATATGACGTTTCGAAGACCTTTTTTTTGCTTCTCGAGTTGTTCCGTAATTTGAAACGTACGTGGCAACCCTAGAAATAATTCGCACCCGATAAATTAAAATAATACCCGATTAGGTAAGTAAGCGCGTAATTATAAGAGTAAAACGCGCACGCAAGTTGTACCACCATACCAGCGGATGACCGAAACAATAACAATCATACTCCAAGTATAATTGAACGGCGACGTAACGACGTAACGGGGTAATGACAATGAGGAATGAAAATCAAAATCAAAATCAAAATAAGAAAATACGAGGTACTACCGTTGCACGTACACGAATCAGTAGGACAAGACGATAATTATAGTCTACGCCTCTACGGGCTGCGGGTATTGAAATATGAGCAGGTTGTCGCAGGTTGTCGCATGCCGGCTCAGCCGATGTATCGCGCAGATAGGGTGCATGTATTTAGATTCTCGTATGCGCACCCGCAGTTGATATACTTGGCGAGTGGTCGGAACCACCGATTCGCCTTTTCCGCTCTAGAGCGCAAGAGCCGTAAGCCAGATTAAATGTACCGTTTAGCGCATTTATATACGCCTGCAAACGCGGCTTACAACGTAATAATTATACGGCATCCTAGCTGCCTATATGTTGGTGTTCACGGAGAGACGTGGAGTCCGAGGTTGATTAAGATGCCGAAGCCGAATAATAAATCGAAAATCGCGCGTACGAATCTGATCGAGATTCAAATCGATCATTCGTAAATCATTCTTCCGCGTTTGTTGTTTTGCGGTTGTAAAGACGGAGAGGCCAACTTAAAAAGCGAGCTACGTAAGCGTATAGCTAAGTATTACACGTTGCGTGGGGTGGGTATACTTTGTACAAATATATCTATACTTCTACGAGTATAATTACGATCGAGAATAAATTTAAACGCTTACCGATTGCCGGGGAATTTGAACGCGTAGCTAAATATTTCAGTTCAACTTGACAGTTCGTAATATTTCGTTTTCGCATTTTTCACAAGTACCGCCTGCGCCAGTACGTTCTTCAATTTACTGATAAGCGAGGCCGCTACATTTTTTTTTATCGTTTAGTGTTTACGGTTACGCATTCGATCAAAACAGGTACAAAGAACGAAACAACCCTTGAAATCTGCGGGTCGAGTGCGCGATCTCGCTTTTCTTATCATCTTCGTCGCGAGTACATCTCTTACGAATTTTTTAGATTTTATTTTTTCTATTTTTAAGCGTTGCCGTTTCTCGTCCTCGCCGTACCGACACTCTACAGGGTACAGATCGACTTGTTCGGTGATTTTCACCAGCAGTCGCCGCATTTTCCCGAAACGGAATCCAAGTTACGATATCATTTTACGACCGGATTTCGAATCGTCATTTCTTCGCTGGTCTCACGATCCGAGCGCGTAAGTGTACCTACCGTAGCGAGTATAATTACTTACTTACATTATTTATTTATTCGTCCGGACTCGGATCGGCGCTTTTACGGTAAAGGTTTCGACAGATATAGCACGTGTAACGTTAACCGTATTTATGTACGCTTATTTTTCCGACTGTAAGTAGATATAATATAATACCAGCGAGCCAGCGTAAATGAAGCACCTACGTTGTAAAGTGGAGTAAAGTACCGTCGATTACTAGTACGTACTCGTACATTTCTACACTATCCGATATCGTGCCTTGTCCTTGCAACGCTGCCGGCGTCTTAACAAGTTACGATTTCTTTTTCGGAGTCGACAAAGACGTAGAATATCCCTCATCGCTCGTTTCATCGTTTATCATTTTCAATATCGATAACTGTCGATTCGATTATCCGACATTCGGTTGTAATAGCACTCGCGCATTACGCGTAAGCATCGAGTACAGTTAACGTACGACATCCGGCAACGGCAACGGCAATGGCAATCGATCATCGATGTACCTTACGTAGATTGTACCCGTAGTTTAATCTTGTAGCCGCGTACCTAACGATTTAGTCGACAGATACGACAAAGTCTCGGTAGTACGCGTATATATAAGTACCCAGGTACAGCGTAGTCGTATATCATCGTACGATAGATAATTATACCTAGGTAGTAGGTACTACGTGTCATATTCGCAAAATTTTCCGTTACTTATTATAGGTACGAGTAGGTATTCGAGTGATTGGAATTTCCAGCGAGGTGCCTATACCTAACTCGGGTACGTGTACGTGTACGTACGGATATAAGAAATACTCGCGCGTAGTTGCGGATACATCTAGTAATACCAGCGACATGTCTCAAGCACCCGCGCCCAACATTTCGTACAAAGAATTACAAAAAGAAGCCAAACGACGCGGTATTCCGGCTAATATGAAAGTAAGCGGTTTGTCTACATTCGTAAGTCGTATGTAACTCGTCGGTAGTTGGTACTCGTAGGTACGTGTTGGATGAGCGACGACAGCTTCGCGTTTTACCCGTTATTTAGCCGCGAAACGGTGTACACCTACGAGTATGTACCTACTGCACCAACGTACTCGAACGGCGATCGCTATACGCGTGTTCTACCGGCTATTGTCGTACATCTTTACTTTACGTAGGTATTTCTTTCGCAGCGTTCGTTTCTGGAATCCGCGATCGAAGCTTTCGTCGATAACAACCGCGAAAAATTGGATTCGATTGTGCGGCATCACAAAAGTCAACGTAAACGACGAGCTAGTACGAGTACGATTAATAGACTCGCGAAAGATTTTAATTTCGCTACATCTCGAGCTAGCAAAACGACAAAAAAAGTTGTTGTCGCCGGTTCGCCGATACGAGCGTCGTCCAGTCCGTCGCGGGTAAGTGCGCGCCGCCTGTAATTCGCGGCTCGCTATTCGCTAGTCACTCGCTTTCCGACTGCGACTCGTAATGTAAGGTAAGGTAAGGTAAGGTACACTAGGTAACTGCTTAAATTTGTCGCGCTTTTTCTCACGCATCCAGGAGCATTATTACAAATTGAGCGACGACTACGACTACGGAAACGACGACGACGACGACGAGTCCAGCAATTTCCATCCCGACTCGACCAGTACGCCGAATCGTTCGTCGCCGATTGTAAATCTAAATCACTATCCGAGTGACTGTAGTTCCCTGCGCTACCGAGCGAATGACGTCGACTTTCGTCCGGCTTACCATTTGTTAAATTATCCCAAGTCTTGCGCGCCATCGACGTCGGTTCCAAGGATTCAAGAAGAGGTAAGCATCGAGATCAGGTAACAGCTGTCCGCTGTAGCGTAGCGTAGCGTAGCGTAGCGTAGCGTAGCGTCTACAAACAACAAACTCTCGCTGTCTTATCGTTATCCTCGTCACGTTTTCCCTGTCGTCGGTACCGCGACCGGCGGTACCTATACCTCCTACTTCGTTCTTATCAGGAAACCGATTTCAACGATAAAAGCGACCAGCTTTCGATCGAAGACGAAACCGATCGTAAATAAGTTTCAATTACGGAGCAATCGGCAGTCGTCGACACGTGCACGATGCGAATAGTTAGTGTAAATTTTAATTTCGCTCGACAGAACTTTCATCCGTTTCGAATGGTCCGCTCGAGTGCTCGTTACGTGGAGACCAACGCCGACGCCGACGCCGATTCGATTCCAGTTTCCGCAACTTACGAATGTACACCTGTCGCAGATGTCGAAAAGCCCTCGTACTCGTACGAATATAATATGGTAAAACGCCGACTTTTGCGCGTGCTTTTTTAAATTTTTTGCCTTCGCCGCCAACGACGGGATGGCGGCGCGCCGTTCTCGTTGTTTTTTCATCCTGTTATTGACCAACTGTTTCGCAGCCTTGCGCTATCCAAAAGCAGTGTTCGTCGTATCGTTTACGAGACGTTGCTTATTCGAGCGATATCGACGCGAGAAAGAATACGATTACGCCGGAAGCGTCGCGTTCGTTAAATAATAAACTTACATTCGTCGATAGTTTCAGGTTAGGTATTCGACTTATTTTTATCCTACTCGTCGACGTATTTGTTTGATTTTTCCTTCTTTTTCGGCATCTACAAATACGAGTACCTACGCGTACAATTGTCGACTCGGTTTGAATTTCAGAACTTTTCCAGTCAACTCCGCTCCGAGTATCGTTCGAGGCCAGCTATCCGATATTAATTTCAACGGAAATATCGCAGATGCGACGAGCGTGAATGCCGAGTACGTTAAAATAAAATACATCGCGGTACAACCGAGCGTCGTACATACCTACCTACGTACGACTATGTAGCGTACAACTCGTATTAGCGCCGCGCCGCTGGTCGCCGCGCAGCACTGTCAATTCTTACGAGTATCTCTACCTAAATAATTACCTACGTATTACGTAATTGCGCAGGTTTGATAGCGATTCCGATACGGAAACGTTGAGTTTGACCGACGAAATGGTCAACTTTTTTGACGCGAAAGTCGACAACAAAATGAGCTCGTTTACCGCGTCCAACGCGGTATCGTGTTTTACCACGCCGAATTCGTATTCGAATGCCGTCGCCGGTTCGTCCATTCTACCTGCGCTAGCTGTACGGCAGCCGCGGCACAACCAACTGGCGGCACCTTGCGACAATTACGAAAACGAATGTGGCCGAAATACCGGCGCGACGAATCTTACTTCGCGACCAGTTGCGTCGTCAAATATCGCCCTCGACGGATATACGTTATTGCCGTCCATCAGTACGTTATTGCCCGAGTATAAAATACAGGCGTATTGTCAGGTGGGTGGTAGATAGGTAGTTGTACCTAAACGTCATCGGATCAGTTATCGTTCGTACCTGCGTACCTACAGATACGTTATTTTCATTTTCAGGGATACTCCGAGTCGTGTCAGCAAGCCTGCGAATTCGCTCAGTCATGCTGCAACGCGCCGCACTCGCAACCCGATTGGAGCAGCGGTACGTATACATAAGTAGGTAATAACGTATAGTCGCGCCGCGCCGCGCCACGGCCGAATACACGTACGAGTAGATACTCGTAGGTTACTCGACCTGTGTAGCCCGTGTTTTTCAAATTAGCCTACCAGATAGCAAGTTGGCTATCGATTCGATTTACTCGGTATTTTACTTACGGAGGTATTTTATTTTGTTGCTTTAGCGACGCCTATGCCGACGCTACAAGAAACACAAAGCGACGGCTTCGATCCGTTTTACGCTAACCATAGGTACAGCGGCGGCATTTCGAGCGCGCTTCGTCAGTCTTCCGCAGCCGCAGTCGATACGAATAGTGGCCCGTCTAACGGTGTGTCCGGATCGGCGCGGACGGTGTCGCATTTGCCGGCCGAGTCTCGGTCATCCGCTTCGGTAATCGAAGAATTACCGGCGGATTTGAGTATTACGTCGCCGTTTGACATATTCAACGAAGCGATGGAAGAGATGCAGAAATGTAGCGCCAGTACCAGTACGAACGCGGTCAAGTCTTCGAATCGCTCGGTATCGAAAACTAGTCAATCCGCGAGCTGCGAAACGTCGCTGCAACAGCAAACCACGAGCCTCGTTTTGAAACGCGTGAATAATACACTCGACTACCTACCTAGTTTACCTTTATAAGCTTACCTACCTACCTACCTACCTACCTACCTATCTATCTACCTACGTTACCGATTATCGCTTACGCGCGGCGCATTACCTACGCGTACTACGTAGTACCTACATACCTAGGTTAGGTGTTGGGTACCTAACTACGTAACTCCGCCTCTGCGCGAGTATTGTATTATTCGTGTACACCAGTTCTGTATCGTATAGTCGCGCGAGTATTTCATTTTTGGTATTTGTTCTATGTTTGTAGGAAACCATCTCGATTCAGGGCTCGACAACTGCCGACGGTGAGACGACGAAAGATATTCGTTGCAATTCGTTGGAAATAAAAGTGAACAAAGGTGTTGGAACAGGTACGGTCGCGGCGACCGTTTGCCAGAACATGACGCGTGCACCGGCTGGATCCTCCGTCGCCAGTTCCGGTACCTACCGCACCAATGCCTCCGCCGTACGTTCGCTTTCTACTTTCTTTTCTGCGTCGCGTCGCGTCGAGCTCTTTTCGTCGTAGGTACCTCCGTCTGCGGCGTATACCTACGCGTATACTAATACAAATGGTACGCATTTTCAGCTCGCCGACTGCGAATCGCCCGTGTATGCGTATCGTTCGTGCCGCAACGAAGCGTACGGCTGTAACGTAGTTACCGATAACGAAGAATCGGCTCGAACGCATGAAAAAGAATGCCTCCATCAAGTAGTTCATTGTCCTTCGGACGAATGCAACTGGTACGGCGTCGTGAGAACGTTAACCGATCACGTTTACGTGGTACGTAAGCCGCGCTCGATGGCATAGCTATAGCTACAGTATCTATTTTCCTCCATTTCGGCGCTTTAATCCGACTTTCGACTTTTTCGCGTTTTACATTCGCATTTCGCAGTGCCACAAGTCAGATTTAAACGTCGGCAACGATTTGGTATACGTAATCAATCGAAACGAAAGAGACGCGCCCTTTGTAACGTATTTTCAGCTGCACCAAGGAACCATTTTTGTCATCTCGTTGCACGTCACGGAGACAAAATGTATCGCTACCATGCAAGTAAGTAAGTCGCACCAACACCGACTCGGCTATTTTCGACTGTTTCTTTACTTCTTTTTCTTTTTCTTTTTCTTCTTCCTTCTTTTTCTCCTTTGTTTTTTTCCATTCTTGGAAAAGTTTCATACCTGATGGCTGGTGGTAAGTTGGCTTTCGTAATTTTCTTTTCTTTTCTTTTCTTTTCTTTTCTTTTCTTTTCTTTTCTTTTTTTTTTTTTAATAACGATCGTTTAATATTTGTATGGGTTTTGCAAGCAGTATTTACCCGAAATAGAAACCGCAGATTACAAAAATAAACGCGTCAAAGGTACTATGCAGTTGGTGTATTTTACCGGCAGAGTCGAAACGAAATGTTGGAGAGGCATCGTGCGTCCGTATTTCGAAGATGATAAAACCTTGTATCAAACAGGTACCACCAGTAACGTATTGCAAAGTGAAATTGGAAATTCGAAAAACGTCGTCGTTCGCATTCTCGTAGATTAAATACGTAAATTAAATAACTATATCGATAAAATTCCGTTTCCGTTCACATACCCTACCTATTACTATAGTTTACATATAGGTATTCATCCGGTACGATGGTTTTCCAACATGGAAAAGCCAATACCTACCTACCTACCCAAAGAAGAAATTGTGTTGATAATAGGTATGCTATATCGTACAAATTGTTACTTTTAATCGATTTTGGTACCCTACGTAATTATAAGTACCTACGTACGTATATCACGCATTGTTCGCTTCGGTGTTGTATTTCGCGCAAAGAAAAAAATACTACTTTTTGAATCGAGTTTTTTTTTCCTTTCGTTTTACGAAGGAAAGAAATATTACTAGGTAGGTGTAAGTAAAAGGTTGAAAAGTAGGTACCTACTTTGGATAGGTGTAAAGGATGATATGGCATTATAATATGCGAGTTGAACGTCGTTCGACATTGTCATAAGACATAACTATACATAATAGCGGGTCCTACGTGTTGGTTTGCTATCTTATATTCGTACTCGTACGTACATTAGTCTACATATATTGTACAGTGCGGTGCAGCGCATTGGTAAGAATTCATTTTGGTATAGCTTACCGCGTACGTAACGTAGGTAATAGGTACTCGTATAAACACGCACGCGGTACAATTTATACGTCCTTACTACTCGTATTTTATACCTATTATAGTTAGAGATGATCGTTGAAAAGTTGCGAAAATAAAAATATCTACTTTGTTTATAAAAAAGGTAAACCAACTAGGTTGAAGAATTCCTGGATTGTCTTGTCCACTCTCGAGTGAAACAAGCCGCCAAAACTGGTGAAATTGTTTGTTCGTTTTCTTTACTTTTTTTGTTTTTTCAAACGTGTATTTCACGAAAATAAGATGAAATAAAAAAGTTTTCGATTATTTTTCATTTTCGAGGGCATCTTTGCGAAGCTTTCGATGAGAGTTTTGAAACTATACCCCACACGGCCTCTTTCCGAGCAGTTTCACCACTTTTCACACTTTTCGCCTTTTTTTTTTCACTCTTTTTCTCACAAAAATTACATCTCGGAAAAGTGAACATCGCTACTATAGCGTAGTTATGGGTAATATGTAGACTGTAGGCTGTAGGTGTTGGACTGTTCATTGCTGACGCTTGTTTACGAATATGTTTCTACATTTCATTTCAATTTATCAACCAAGTACCTACGAATGAAGCAGAAGCAGTTACGAGTTAAATAGGTAGAGGTACCGTTCGTTAGTTGTATCAGTATTACCTATACCTACGGGCTACGACTTACGAGCAGATCCGGAATGCCGTCCTGCGGCTCCGTCCTCGTAAGTTTGGGTTGTACGCAACTACCTACCAGCTATTCTAACTAACGCTCTCTTTTGAATGGCGCGCGAACTCGATAGTTTACGAGAAATATCGTAGAACAATTCCACCCGTTCGTTTTTCGTCCGAGAGTACTCGCGTATTTTTCAGTTTTCTACGAGCGAAACGAATTGTTTCTCATATTTTGATCAAGTCAACTGTACCTACCTACCTACCTACCTAACAATAATTGCGTGTTCGTAAACCGTACGAGGAAAGGACTGGGTGGGCAAGTAGAGTAGGTCTACTCAACTGCGAGCGCTTATAGGTACTCTTACAACGCATACGGTAAGCGGTTCAGTATACCGAACTGACGGTATTCGTACTTTGTACTTTGTAGTATCAAATTAGGATGGAACAGGTTTTGAAAGTCGTAGGCAGTTATGTTTTAAGATGAAACCCTTCCATACAACTGGAATTGTTCAGTCTCCCCCAAGTTTCGAACCTTCGAGGGTGGAGTTGCGGGCCCTAATAACGGGGACATTTTTGAAGAATGCGGTTTTTTTTTCAAGTTTTGACACCATTATAAACGGAGGTGTCTCAAATAATTTGAAAAAAGGGCAAAAACTGATACGGAAATGGGTGCGAAAATTTTGCGCTCTACACCTAATACGTGTTGTTCCTGGTTGGTCTCATCAGGATGCGATCGGGTATCCAACTGCAGTAGGTAGTCGCGACGACGCGACGGATTGGCATTTGGCGATTCTCTGGTATCGTTAAATCTGAAATAAACGCGGCGCGAAGCATCGCAACGTGCGGAAAACTGTATCCTCATTCCTCACTTGTTTGTAGATCTAGGCACATCGACTCGTATGGTACCTACCTTACTGTCGATTTTACTTGCTCAGTTCATACGACTACTACCTCGATATCTAAGCGTATACGTAGGTTAGGTACTAGGTACCAACGGCTAATAAAGTAGAGTAGAATAGCGTAGATAGGTAGATATTCGGTGTACGTACCCACGACTGGATTGAACCTTTTTCGGATGTAATTCAAAAATCTCAACGTCAAAGATTCGCGATGCCTATTGCGGCAGCTGCGTCGTTTATTAGATATGCTGAAATTGCTTCCGGCGGATTGCAGTTGCAATTGCGAAGTACTATGACCGTGACCGTGACCGTGTTGATGTTGATGTTGATGTTGATGTTGATGTTGATGTTGATTTTGTTGAGCATTTTGCGTTTGTTGTTGACGATTCGGATGCCGTCGATCACCGCGTCCGTAAGTATGATGGCCCACTACGCTGTACATATTCCGACGGCGACGTACCTATAGGTTCCATTCGTTCGCTGAAACAGTTGGGAAAACAATCGTCAATCAGTTCAGCAGCGGCATAGATAGGCAACGAATACCTAAGTACGAGTATACTTACGCATTACGGTAACTAGTGTGCAAAAAATTGCCTATTAGCCTATTTCACGAGATTCGGCAGTTGTCCGCCTGTTCCCGATTAAATAATTCTCATCTATCTAACGAATAAATACGAGTGTCGAGTACTTGTACCTACCGCGGATACGAATCGAAAACCAAGTACTAAGTACGTACTACCATCGACTACGTTGCGATAGTCAATGGTCCTACGTACCTAGTTTTGCATCATTCGCCTTTGGGGTCGAGCAGGTGTTTTCCACTTTGGGAACCCCTGGCTTTCAGCGTGTATAGTTTTATATCCTATCGAGTCTATTCTTCCGCACGTGCACCTGCGGAGCACTCGGACCGGTTTTATTGCCCCTTTGATACCGCCCGACTCAAATTTGGAACACCTGCCGCCGTTGGCATGGTAACAAACTCGGCTCACTTCGATTCGGTTCGGCTCACGCTCGAGTGAGCCGTTCGCCCTTCCACCTAAATTGGTCTACCTCGAGCGGACTCTCAAAATTGAAGTCAGTCTGATCGGATCACTCGCCGAGAAAACATCTCGGCAGTAAAGGAGAGCTTACTCCCACGCATTCCTAGTAGGAATTAATTAACCAGCGTACGTTCCCAAAAGGGATTAATTATATAGTCCATCGCTTCGGTCTATTTAGGCTTTTAAATCTGTTCACTAACGAAATCGCAAAATGTTTCTCTAATACTTGACGACGACGCGAGTCGCGACTTCCTAGATACATTAGTTTTTTTTTTTTGTCAACTCGCAACGTACAAGAGAATGCAAGTAAGGTACTAGGTAGGTAGGTAGGTAGGTAGGTAGGTAGGTAAGTAAGGTAGTTACGAGTATTCGCTATTCGCTACGTATACGGTATGCCTCTCTACCTACGTCGCGGCCATAGTTCCACGCGCATTAGGTATCCGAGCGTATGCGATGATGATGAAAACGGAAATAAAAACTACGAGAAAATTGAAAAATTGGACTCGAAGGTTTCAAAACTAGTAATTTTTTCACGTTTTTAATCGCTATTCACAGCGGACTGATTTCTGCCATCGCAAGTTCGTATTTACGAATTATTACTGTACGTCGGTACCTAGTCGTGTCGCTCAGTAACCCCGAGGCCCAAACTCGGTAGAAAAGTAGACGTACGCGGTACGAGTAGCAGGGACCAGGGAGTACGGCGTATGCGGCCTTTACGTAGAAAGAAAAAAGAAGGAAGGGAAGAAAAATGAAAGAAAGAAAAGGAAGGCGAGAAAGGGGAGGGGAGAGACAGAAAGAGACAAAAGACGTAAATAATTCATTCCCTTTTTCTTTCAAACGCGTCAACTTTTTCCGCGCGAAATTAAGTATTTACAATATCTCGTTATCTGCTCGTTAGTAGGTAACAAAACGCAAGTAGAAAATAACGAATCAAGATAGTACTTTTAGGTTACAGGTAGGTGGCGTAGCCAATGGCCAGGCACTAAGGATGGAAGGAAGGTAGATAGATACCTATTTCCTCTGGAATATTAAAAACTTTATAACTATAGCGATGTTAAGGTGCGGCGTGCCGGCGTAGGTAGTTAGGTAGTACGTACGTAACGTAGTATACCTATACCTACCGTTGGAAACTTACACACGGTATGTAACGTAGGCATAGGCGTATCCAGGGCAGGGTTCTGGGGGTTAGAACCCCCTCCCCCTGGCCAAGAGAATTTTTAAAAATTTAATCACGTATACGAAGTCGTTGCGCCGAATAATTATTTTATTATTTTTTTTGCCAGCCTGGGCCACGGAAGGTGGTGCCCCTCGTTCCTAGGCGCGAGGGGTACAGAAATACCCGAAGTGGTGAGCCCAGCTTTGAAATTTTGTCTAGGAACCCCCCCCCCCCCCCCCCCCCCCCCCCCCCC
>FIZU01039140.1:0-11101 GCA_900064475.1 Pseudococcus longispinus | reverse complement strand
CAAAAGAGAAATTTACGCTTTTGAGCGGCCCCAATCTCAACTTGGGTAGACTATAGTGATTTCACATCACTTTCAGTTTATCACAATTAAAAAAATATATTACAAACATCGCTGAACACTTCATTATTCGAAATTTATTGTACATGCTATAGTACATGCATAATAATTTTGATTTTATGTTGCACAAAAAATTTAATAGTCAAAATTAACGGTGTTATCTAAATAGTCTTCAAAAGCCGGCGTGCTCACTGAGCTACCCGATTCTGAAGTGTTGTCTTCTTTCTTCTCTTTAAATTTGTACCAACTAAAAATCGAGAAAAGTGAATTAATATAAACATTAAATTCAATTTACCATAAAAATAAAATGGGCCATACAAATCATTAATAAACGAATAAACCTTAACAACAAAATCTGTCACCAGTGCGAACTTGTCACCTTTGTAATTCGGCTTTTCTTCTATAACTAAACTCCATTTAAATGGTTTACATTTAGTAATCCACTTTCCTGTCTGTAATAATAATCATTATTTTATAAATAATTTACAAAAAAATTTGCGTAAAATAAACATACTTTTTGTTTAGTGGCGAGTCCAATGGTTACTGTATTTTTATCCAACACTGAGTAATAGATTATTAGTATCGAGTTATTAAAACATCCTCTGTACCGGAGCTGTTCGTTAGAAAAAAAATCGGTTGACAATTCTTCTTTATTTTTATAATCTTCAAGTCGAAAACCGAAGTTGAACAATACAGAATGAGTCGTAAGTTTAATCGTCTGCAATTGCGTCATTTCTCCATTATGCGAAACTTGCTTAGCCTTGATGAATTCAATAGCTGCGTGCGGCATACCTGACATGGTTGAAAACGTATTTTGAGTTTTGTTTTTTCAAAAATAAACACGATCTCGGTACGAAAGTTTTTACTTACTTGGTTTATTTTTTAACCCGGTTAATGCTAGTCGTAATTCAGAAGGATCCACTGCCTGGTTTCTTAACATACGTGATTACTATAAAACCTACAAATTCGAGCCAAAAATGGTAAAAAAAAAACCATTATAAACACAGATCAGTGAGAAATTTAATAATATCACGAGTAATACGTATTTACGCAAAAGCAACTTTATTATTATTAATCAGTACATCTTTATCTATTGACTGTTACGATCACGAGTGTTTTTGGTGTTTTTAGCTAAAGGCGCTGTTTGGGTAAGCTACGCTTCCTACATTTCTTCGAATCCTTAATGATCTTTCTACCACATTCTAACGTTCTTCTCCGTCCTTCGCGACCACTGTCTCCTCTATTGTTCCACTTTCCTTTCTTCTCTCCCTCGCTCGACATACTACCCGACCGGTTCGCATTTCACCCTCGTATGCTAATAACGTAGTATTTAGTATTGTCCAGAACGTCTTTAAATACACAACACATGCTTCGCGTAAATGGTTTTTTCTAGTGATGTCAAATTATCGATAACTTATCGATATTATCGATAACTATTCATTTTATCGATTATCGATAACTATTTGAGTTATCGATAAGTTATCGTTAAAATCAAAAATTTTTTGGTTTTTCCCTGAAATGATGTGGTATTACAGTAACACTATAGCAAAGTGATGATCATGCTCATGTGACATGCTAAAAAGATTTCAAGATGAAAAATAGAAAATTTCATCGAAGTTCCCTCCAAGTTTTGTAATTTTCTTTCACCTAATTCACGTTAACACATTAGCAGCCATGGTTTTCACTTTTCGATTTAATTCAAGTAATTGAATTTCATAGTGATGTCAAATTATCGATAACTTATCGATAATATCGATAACTATTGCAAATTTATCGATAAGTATCGATAACTATTTTCGGAAAAATTTGACATCACTAGTTCCACAAGATTTCACGTATACTAGGAGCGGTCTATATATGGTCGAAGGGGCGTGTTCACTTTGAGAATCCTGATCCAGATCACTAGAGAGATTTTTTTAGATTCCGATTTGATGCAACATAAAAGTTTTCTGATCTACAGATCCAAAGATCACCCCATTCCATTTTTAGGTTTCCATTCTGTTTCCAATTTTCCAGTTTGGATTTATTCGGTTTCTGTTCTGGAAACAGTTTCCACTTGCACCAATGTTGTGTTTGCGTTTCTGTTTCCTTTTTCAAGTCAAAAATACCGTTTCCATTACGTTTCCGGTTTCGTTTCCCTTTCCACAACAGTCCAGCTGATTTTGAGGATCAGAATTTTTGTAATTCGTAACGATCTGATCTATAATCTTTATAAATATCTGAAGATGAAGAATGAACTCGTCCTCATTACAGGATTCCCGCGGATCCAGACAAAAAAGGATCCGGATCACGAATCACACCATATTTTCCGCAGATCACGGATCACGGATCATCAATTTTCCACGGATCACGGACCCAAGATCCAGGATCCGTGATCCGGATCGTTTTTTTCGGATCACGGATCTTTCAAAATTTTCTTGTTTTTTTCTTAAGAAAATTACTGTAAAGTGTGAATATCATGTCTGACTCTGATGGCTGATGCTGATGGCTTCAATTTATTTTTTTTCTCTGCAAAAAGTGAGGGATGAATGAAAATGAAACTGAATATTTATTTTTGGACTTTGAGCAATTGAATTTTATTTTACGTTCAATTTTTTTTTTTTTGTGGATCCTCAAATTACGGATCCTTTTTAAAAGGATCCGGATCACGGATCACAGATTATCAATTTTCTACGAATCACGGATCCACAGATAAAAGGATCCGGATCCGTGGTCAGAGGATCTGCGGGAACCCTGCCTCATTACATACTTCGATATCCTGAAGGCTTAATGCCCATGGGACCAAAGTTGCTTCAGGGACTGGGCCTGGGGTTTGAAGCCAGGGCATAAAGAAAATGGAGAGGGCAAAAAATCATAGATCAATCGAATTTCAAGAATCTTTGATCTAAAATTCTCGAAATATAGATCTTCAGTTGAAAGAAAGTTAGAAACGGATATTTTTTTGGATCTTCGTCATTTTTTGAAATTGAATAATTGAGAAGATACAGATTTTGCATTCCAACATTTAAATCTTCTCAATGTAATCAATTTCAAAAAAAGATATAGATCCAAAAAAAGATCGTTTTTTTTAACTGAAGATTCATATATTGAGGATTTCAGATCAAAGATTCTTGAAATTCCATCGATCTATAATCTTTATAAAGATCTTAGATCAGATCACTACAACTTACAAAGATTTAAGATCCTCAAAATTTGACTGAGGAGTGATCTTTGGATCTGTAGATCAGATCTTTTGCGTTGGATCTAATCTGGATCTAAAAAATCCCTCAAGTGATCTGGATCTGGATCTGGATCTTAGCAACTTATGCACGAAAAAAAGGAAGAAAATAAATATGAACTTGTAAAAATCAGAGATGAACAGATCATGAAAAAAAAGTCAGATCAGATGAAGATCAGAATCAGATCACGAAAAAATCAGCGGATTTTTTTTCAAAAAAGATCAATTTTCAAAATTCAAATTCATCAAATTAAACTTTAAAGTACACGATTATGATGTTTTACAATGAGTCAATGACGCTGAATTTCTGATGCATTTTTCACTCCTCAGTTAACTAAAAGCTGAAAATTTCATTAGAAATTTCCTGAAGTGAATTCAGTAGTCAGTGCCGCCATCGTTTTGATCTTTTTCGCGATCTTAAAAAAAAATCAAATCACCAAATTTTCAACAAGATCAGATCAAAAAATTTTGAACAAGATAAGACCAAAGATCGCGATCCTGATCTGATTTTTACAGATCTGATCTTTTTTTCCCGCGATCTGCCCATCTCTGGTAAAATATGCAACAAAAAAACGCAACCTAAAAGTGTCAAACGCAAATGTCGGACATGTCAAATTACCTACATGCTCATTCAAAAACGCTTGAAATTTGTTTATCATCAGTAACAGAGTAATTACTGTATTTTACCATTACCGTAATTTTCCAATACATTTCAAGCACGTCACGTCTTGAAATTATTATTTTATTTTTTTTTATTCGCAGACGACTTTTATCAGCTTTTCATCATTTTTTCCACAAGTACCTATTCTAGTTTTTTTAATTACAAACTTTCAACTTTCAATGATCACGGGAGATGAGAAACTTTTTACAAAAAGCAATGATTTTAAAAACTGTATTAAAAATAAAAAACAAATTCATACCTATAAACAGTTGATTCTTGGTCATGTCATGAGATAAATACACACGAAGAATGGTAAGCATAAATTAAAAATATCTCATTAATTAGGGCGTATCTAGGTGTATACGACAATTGGTATGGATAAGTATTATACCAAGATCAGTAGGTACTAATAATACTCATCTTACAAGTATTAGTCCAAGTATTACTGCATTGTATTGATTCTTCAATCAACTTCGAGAATAATTTTTTTTCTGCATAATTGAATTTAGCAAATCTAAGGTTTTCCATTTCCCTTTTGTGTAAGTAATTTCATAACTGAAGATGCTTCTTTTTAACATTCGTCTCGCTTTTCATAGTTTCGATGTCCTCAGATCGACGTGTATTCATATTAGCAGATTGGTCTTCATCTACAGCTGAACATTTATTCTCAGTACTTCTGAATTTGAATATTGGCGAAGTTTCTTTCGGTGGAATTATAGGATTTTCATAATTCAAAGAAGTCTTAGATTGTCGAAGCGCTTGTTGTTCTCGACTCGATTGTGAATTTTCATCTTTAATTTCAGTCGATTTTTTTCTCTTCAATGGAGTAGGAGAAGTTATTTCAAAAGCATCAGATATTCTTGAATTTTTTGAACAATCGTCAATATTCAATTTAACAGGTTTATTTCTTTCACGACTATTCGGCGATGGTTCTTTCGTGCTGAGATTCTCTTTTGATTTTCTAATTTGAGCCTTTTTATCTTTTGTAAAAATTTCCGTATCATAAAATCGTGATTTATATTCATCCTCTTTCGATATTTCAGGAGTATATTCTTTTTTTAAATTTTCATAAGGTTCTGACGTTGGAGAAAATTTATTTTCCATACTAAAATTAGCTTTCTCATCTTTTTCTGATTTTGGCGATTTTAGCGTAAATTTGTAGCTCAAATCCTTCGGCGCTTTTACTGGGTACAATGCCGTCCTTGTAGTCTTTTTTGGAAACCTCTCGACTTGTTGAGGTGGTACCTCATCAATTTTTGGCAACTCTACGTCAAACTGATCTTCAAAATCTTCGTGAGGTTTTACTTGCAACGATGGTCTTCTCGTACTATCTTCGAGAGATTTTGGAGAATTTAGGCCTAATTTCGGAATTTTTCGCTGCGTGTCACGTTTTAGAATACCTTTTGATTTTTCTATCTCGAATTTGCCATCTTTTCTAACAAATTCTTCATATTCGTAATCTTCTTCTTCTTCCTCCTCTTCTTCCTCTTCCTCTTCCTCTTCTTCTTCTTCCTCAATATGATGCCTGCTTCTTGGTAAGTTGCGGAAGTCGAAATCTTTTAAATCTTTTTGCTGTTTCACGTGTAGAGATTTGTCTATTTTTGATAGTTCTGGGCTATGCAGATTTATATCGAAGACGTCAATTTCTTGTTCATCTTCATCGGCAAAATCTTCGTCGACGTCGATTATCAATTCAACGTTGGGAAATTTTCCTGGTGTACGAGTGGCTGAAAATTAGGAATAAAGTACATAATATTACAGATTGACAGGTGCTGGGCATATTATTTTTTGCTGTTAATAGTTCGCAATGAATTATCGTGTTTCTTACTTGGACTAGGTTCCAGTCTCAATCCACGATGAACTCTTGTTTCTCTGAAAGTCACTATAATAAGAGGAGCGCACATTATGACACCCAAAATCACCCAGAACCAAATCGAAAGCGAATATTTTACCATTCGGCCTAAACATTCGTTGCGTTTACTCAACGTATATTCGGAATATTTCAAATCACATGGTTCCGCATCAACTAAAAATCAAAACACTGTAGATACATTACATACCCAACTTTGTAATGAAAATATCTCAATGACCATTTAGGGTAGATATTCAACACAATACGAAACTCACATTCAACAGAAGGTGTGCAATTCAACGGTCCATTCTTGCCAATATTAAACTGCTTTATCCAATTTTCCAAACGTTGACATTGACAAAATCTGTCGGAACTGTTGATCACAGCATTCTGCGGCCATTCTAAAGATAAAAAATTCAGCGAGCAGAAGGGTGCCAAATCTTCAGCAGCTAAACTATCCATAGGATTTCCTCTGAGGTCCACAAACATTAACGGAGACAGATCGTTGAATTTAGGAAAAGCACGCAGGGTAGAAGCGGCGGCGTGTACATTTTGTAATTTTTTCAAATCAGATAGGTCAATATCTGTGATATATGGATTAGAATTCACGAATATTACCCTTAGAGAATGAGGCCAATAAAATGATAAATTGAAAGGAGTTGCTATTTCGTTGAGTATTAGTGTTTCTAACTTTTTTAAAGGACGGAAAGTGAAATAATTTATTGGATCTGATCGATTGAGATATCTCGTGTTCTGCAACGATAGCAATATCAGATTTGGATACTTGGCGAATGAAGTTTCGTCCAATCGTGCGAAAGTATTTTTCGTCAAAAATAGAAACTGTAACATCGAAACAAAATAATTTATGAATTAATAATTATCTAGGTAATTATAAAATGGTATCACTTGGTACAATACTTACTTCAATACCGTAGTTTAAATCTTGAGGAACTTCTTTTAATTGACGATCTGTGCAGTTGGCCGTTAAAAATCCAGTTTTCATGTTGGTGTCACACACTCCAGCAAAGGTTCTTTTTCTCCATATTAGAATTTCACAAGTGAGACCTACAACACAACGTAAATCAATGATTTATCAGCAAATACAAACGATTCTAATACGAAAATTGAGTTTTTGATATCTAAAAGAACAAATAAAATTGATTTATTGGTGATACGTACCTATTACAAATTTCATCATTAGATTTTTCATAATCCCAAGATTTCATCAACGATTTATGATACCTATCACATGATTATTTTCTTTCTAAATTCTGATTTTTGTTTTCAAAAAATATTCAGTTTTTTATGCTCATATTTTAGAACAAATTTTAATTACTTTAGGACTTTCAGCTTCAATTTTTCCAATGAAAATTTGTTCTCGGGGTTTCTCTTAAGCAGCCTATTATTTGTGAGTATTTTCCCCTTCAAATTAACGTGATTATTGACTGCATCCAAATAGGGCACATTTAATTAGCATTTAATAAGCAATAATTAAATAAAAAATTCTAACCACAACATAGATCAAATGATTTATAATAATTTACATATATTTTAAAGTCTCCTACGCGAATACCATATAAAAGCAATGATAGAAATAATAACAATCAACACTAAAAACACGTATCCTAAAATTCGACCCTTTCTAAGTGATTTTTTTAAACACTGTTCAAAAATCTGCATTTCTTTTCGAAATGACACATCACACGATGATCTGTGAAATTTTTCTACAAAAAACATCATATGTACGTTAATTTCTTCAAGTATTTCAATCAATCTACCTTCTTGAATTCGTACCTGGTTTTGAACAATTCAGCTCAGTCGCTTCGATCCCCCGATTGTGTAACCATGTTTCAATTTTAAAACAATCGCACCATCTTTCAGTACTATTCAATGTACTAGCGCTGTTCCATTGCACGTATAGATTTCGGAGTTGACACAAGGGTGCTAAATCTATAACGGATAAATGGTTCAACGAGTTTTTAGACAAATTTATTACCTCGATTGAAGCGGACTCGTTAAATAAGGGAAAATGCAGCAATGTACAATCAATCGCATTCAAAGTTTTTAGTTTGGGAATCTTCGAAAAATCGATTTTATACTGATTTCTATTCTTATCTATGGATAATTTTTCAATTGTCGGAGGCCAGTTCACTTCAAATGGAGTATGATGTCGTAAAAAACTAATATCCAATATTTTCAAATTGTTCAATGATGAAAATGCATCCTTATGAAGAGAGTTATCCAATAAAGTGTTATCGTTTAAATACAACTCGATTAAATTTCCATAATTTGAAAAGGAATCTTCATCTATTTGAGCAATGTTGTTATGTGACAGGACTAAAACCTGAAAAACGTGAATTACTTATTGCTAAATAATTCTGTTTTTATACAGATGAGAAGTAGGAATTTGAATTTTTTTTTTACGTACTTTAACGTCGGGATCCAAATCTTGTGGAACGTTTACTTGACCCCTATAAGCACAATCTGCTGTATAGACGTCATTTATATAAGTAATTGAACAGAAACGATGACCAATAACGAGAGGAAAAAAGTATAGAAAACTGGAATAACCTGAGGAGAAAATAATACCTTTCAGTCTGTCAGCAAATTATTTGAATAAATTACAATACTCTTACCAAAAAAAGAATCTATTTTATCAAGCTGCATTTTCCGCCAAATGAAAATGTTCTATGGTCGCAGAAAGTAGATGTACGTGACACAATACTTCATATGATAAGGCCTTATCTCTTGAATTTCTTCTGAACTTACTGCTACGAAAAATTGATGGCTAACGATGGCAGAAAATGCTTTCAAACAGATTCATCATTTTTTTTATTTTAATATTTTTGGGTGATCTTGTTCATTTGAATTTTTAATTTGGAAAAGTTCACTCAGGAGAGGCCTACCAGTGATTCGTGAACAAGTCATCTTCATAAATTACCAACCCAAAAATTGATTTAAAAAAACACTGAAAAGCCAAGTAGACAGCTGAAATAGGCTGAAACCTTCAAAATCTCGTATTTTTCAAGTTAATAAAAAACAGAAAATGTAAAGAAAAAACGCTAGACGAACGTTCGTGGCATTTTTTTCGCATAAATTTGTTTTCGCATCTTTTTATAAAATAAAATACAGAACGCTGATTGCATAAATTTGAGACAAATCTAAAATAAAACTATGTTTACTTATTTTTCTAAAATTCTGCATCATCCTGTTCTGTTCTGGAACTTCCTCGGTTACCATTGAACGAATCATTTCCTCCTTCCTCCGTTTGATCTAAAATTTGTTCATCTAAAATCAGACAGATATTTTTTTCAAAATTGCGGAACATTTAAATTATACTTGAATTAGTATTAGTCTCATTTACCTGACGGTGGCGATTTCATTTTATTAGTGTAATAATAATATCCCAAATATCCTAAAGCCGAAGCAGCAACCAATAACGAAACGATAATTACAACAATAAGAAAGTGTGAACTAGTACTTTTATTATATCGTTCTAAACATTCATTGAACACTGATAAAGTACTGTCTGAAAATGTTTCATCGCAATGGAATTGATAAGCTGAAAATATAGCAGAATATATCACCAAAGAAGGTTATATTGATTTCAAAAGTCCAAGTTTTTGATAAGTGAGGAAACGATGATCATTTCTCTACTTATTCAAACTTTCACCTAAAAATACCACAAAGAGGGTGGCTGGGTTTATAGGGGTGATTTGGCCCAGAGCACAGAATTTTAAATTATAAAGTGGAAGTTGGTCTTTATGGTCTAAAACTCTCTTGACAAAATTTTTAGCTCGATATCTCAACTCTAACCCCTGCTGGGGGGTTACATGTGGATTTTTGTTGAAAATTTCCATTTTTGGCATTTTTCAACCGAATTTTTTCAAACTCGCAAATGTGGAGAGTGTGTCGAGGATGATTTTTGGAAATTTTTGAAAAAAATTTCAAGCACTTTTTCAAAGTCAAATGAACATTTTGAGCTTTCCAAGGGCCATTTTGGTAACCCCTTTCAGAGATGCAATTCTGAAAAAAATGTATATTGTGTATTTAGTGTAGATGTACAACCCCATATTATTGTAGAATTTGATAACGTGGTGCGTCATCTTCAAAAATGCAAAAAAAAACAATTTTTTTGTCCATTTTCCCCCCTTCAATGAGTCATTTCAGGTCGAAAATTTTTTTCTTGAAATATGTCATTTATCACATTAAAATATGTACTCCATTAACCAGTATTTGGACCAAATTTGTTCGTTTTTTCCTTTTTTTCCAAAAATACCCAAATGACACCATTTTGGGAACTCACAAGTTCTTCAAGATGACCTAGGGGCCTAAAAATCTATTCCCCTTTTTTCCAATTTCTTTTTGAAATCAGGGTTGTGAAGAAAAAAACACAAAATGTTTAAAACGTGTTTGAAACGTGTTTAAAACATTCAATTTCCAATACGTAAATGTTTAAAACCCTTTTTTTAATGTTTTTTTTGTTTTTTTGCATTTTTTGGTAAATTGGACGAATGCAGAATAAAATTATGCATAACTATTCAAGTGACAATTCATTCCGGTGGAGTAGATACACTAGAATAACAACTTTGAAATACTTGAATAACGCCATTTTGAGGACTCACGACCTCTTCAAGATGATCTAGGGGCCTAAAAATCATGTCTGGGCTTGTTTCAAGTCGTTATCTCTCATACACTGCAACTTCAGCAAAATTGAGCAAATTTGATTTTATTTTGATCTATTTCAAGAATTGAAAAGTTTGGACTTTGGAAAAATGTTATCTACATGAAATAAGTTGAAAAAAAATTTAAGTTTCTCGATTTTGCTAAAATTGCAATATATGAGAGATATCCGCTTGAAACAAACCCAGATATGATTTTTAGGCTCCTAGGTCATCTTGAAGAACTTGTGAGTTCCCAAAATGGTGTCATTTGGGTATTTTTGGAAAAAAGGGGAAAAACGAACGAATTTGGTCCAAATGCTGGTTGATGGAGATTTTGGTGTCATTAATGATATATTTCAAGGGGAAAAATTTTCGACTAGAAATGACCCATTTAAGGGGAAAAAATGGACGAAGAAATCTTTTTTTTGCTTTTTTGAAGATGACGCACCACGATATCACGTTCTACAATAATATGGGGTTGTACATCTAGACTAAGTAGTAAGTACATAATATTTTTTTTCAGAATTGTACCTCTGAAGGGGATTACCAAACTGGCCCTGGGAATGCTCAAAATGTTCATTTGACCTTGAAAAAGTGCTTGAAATTTTTTTCAAAAATTTCCAAAAATCATCCTCAATACTATCTACCAT
>FIZU01039062.1:0-19811 GCA_900064475.1 Pseudococcus longispinus | reverse complement strand
TTTTTAAAAAAAAAAAAAAAAAAAAAAAAAATCCTTTTTTTTTTTTTTTTTTTTTTTTTTTTTTTAATTGAAAGAGCTACTAGCAAACAAATTTTTAGTGAATTTTTTTTCACATAGATTCAATTCAGCCCCTTCAATTGCCAAAATATGCAATTTTTTGTGATCTTTTTTATTCGTCTTCATCAGTTATTCCAAAAAGTACTTGAATTGAAATCATTATTCCCCGGAAATCTATTGTTCATGCCTTCGAATTTCAGAATACAGCCCACTTAGTTAAACATCCCGTTATAAAATGACATTTTCACATAATTTTATCTTTCTTTTTACACCTTCTTAAATAAATATTTTTTAAATGAAACTTCATGTAAGATTTCCTTGACCTTAATTCTAATTGTATACAATGTGTATGATTCATTTTACCTTGCTCGCTTTTCTCGTTTCACCAAAAATGCCATCAGAATCGACAATACCAAAATGATGACCTGCAAAACGAAATATGTAGGTAATTCAACTTGAATTGTGTTGTGGTATAAAATCTACATGTGCATATGAGATTACATCGAATAAAAAGATTTTCGACGTATAAACATGGTGAGCATTTCAAGTACACATTTGGAGAAAAAAATAACATGAGTCATAAGAATTAAGAAACCTTGAAACGACTTAGACTAAATAACGAAGGTATAAACGAATCGTGCATTAGGTGGCAATGCCATTTGGTGATTTTTTTAGTCTACGATAGACACGTCTGTAGTTTGGAGTAGTATATAGGTAGGTGTACGTGATTAAACCATAATAATAATAGTATAATTAATCACGAAATTAAGGTAACAAGGTAAAAGTATGACTATGATTCACCTGAAGTAACGCTGCCAAAGCAGCCAATAAGGAAACAACTGACCAATGATCGGTTAACCTTTTGAGTAAAGTTTGATGGCAACCGTATTGATAGACGATTTCCGAATCTGGTGAATTCCTGCATAAGACATCCGGCTGATCTGGAGCTATTATACAGCAAGATGCTGGCACTTGGGTTCTGGAGTAGAATCTGCTCCAGTCTTCGGGGCCTTCGATACCACAGCATTCGAGCTGTGAGGTGATAGGAATTGGTTCAGTTGGAGTGTTATTGAATGAGATGATTTTTATGAAATTTTATATTATAGTTACTCTTCTTTGAACGTAGTGCCATTCTTTTTTATCCACGTCTGCGTAATTGTAGTTGCTGAGTGATCGTTCTAATGAAACTCTGATGTTTTCGGCGTAACTTGGTTTTTCTGTCGAAACGCTCGTGATAATGGCGACTTCGACGAGTAAAACGACAAGAGCGGAGATGGCGAACTGAAAACAAAATCAGGCGATTTAGATTTGATATAGGTACCTACTATAATAATCATGTAGGTTTCTCATGAATTATAAGTTAAGTAGGTAGATTGGTAGGTACATATGTGTCTAAACGATTCCATATCTAAATTAATTAATTTATCTGTCTAATTTATCAATAATTTGCTCGACATTAAATATAATGTTTTGAAAATTAGACATGAAGTCAATTCGTACTTTGAATATTTTCAATCGATGATCAAATCGAAGAATCCAAATCATGAAGTATAAAACTTGGTTTATACCTACTTACTTATTGTAGGTACATATTTTTCAGAGGTCTGAGGGTAAAAAGGGTTTAAAATATGGATCTAAAACTCATCCAATATTCAAAGAAATCGCAGCTCGAATAGATAACCATTGAAATAATTAGTTTTACTTTCTTTCTCCTCCACTCACTCCATGAAAAACTTGATGGGGTTCTTATAAGCAAATAGTGGCCTCTGAATGGAACAGAGCTTTTCTAAGAAAAATTTGGAGTTGCAAACACAGCTCCATTACGATTCTTTCAAAAATATAACATATTTTTGATTTTTTTTAAATGATTTTTTATTCCAAATCATAACTTTTTCGTGGTTTTTTTTTCATTTATCAAAATCATGATTTTTTTCATAACTTCAAAATAAAATTACGATTTTGAATTTTTGAAAATAGGTGATTTTTAAGTATTGGGACCTTTCATTCGAAATTATGATTTTTTTTTTTAAATTGATTTTCAATCCGAAAATTTCGAATAATTTGTGGCTTTTAATTTCAATTTATGGGTTATCCAAGATTTTCAAATTGAATAAATTTTTAATAAATTTTTAATAAATTTTGAATTAAAATGACATTTTTGTGACCATAAAATACAAAAAATGATGAAAAATTTTGGTCAAAAATCGTGACCATTTTGACTTTTGATTCAACATTTTGAATTTTTTGATTTTGAAATATAAATGTTGCGATTTTTGTAATTTCAGATGAAAATAATGATTTAAAGAAATTATTTTCAAGTCAAAAATTGTGATTAAATTGTAATTTTTTTCGAAATTAGAATCAAAATAGTAAAATTTGTGTTATTTTTCAATCGAAATATCTACTTAATGATTAAAGACGTCGATCGAAAATCGTGAATTTTCATGGCTTTGATCTTGAAGAATTTTAAGAATTTTTTCACAACTTCAAAATTAAATTACGATTCTGAAAATAGGTAACTAATTTTTAGGTATCATGAGGCTTTCATTCTAAATCATGACTTTTTTTCAGAAATGGATTTTCAAATAAAAAATTTCGAATAATTTGAGACTTAATTTAAATTTATGGATGAATTTGTAATAACTTTTGAATTAAATTTATAAAATTTTTGTGACCTTAAAATACAAATAATGATGGAAAATTTTGGTTAAAAATCGGGATTTTTTTGACTTTTGATTTAAAATTTCATCCTTTTAAATTTTGAAATCAAAATTTTGCAATTTTTGTGATTTCAGATGAAAATAATGATTGAAAAAATTATTTTTGAGCTAAAAATTTTTTTCGAATTTGAAATCGAAATAGTAGGTAGGTATCATCTGAGTCATTTTTAAATTTTTTTTAAAAATGGGCTCGGACAATGAAGTGCATCAACCCATGACAAATTCTTATATTATTTTTTAATCAAAATAATGATTAGAAGATAGAAGTATCCGCTGTCAACGATTGTGGATTTTTTTTGACTTTGGAATCTAAATGTTGCCAATTTTTATGATTTTCGATCGAAATACTTCATATTTTTAGAAAAGTTATTTTCGATTCAAAGATGGTCACGTCTTGATTTTGACTTTTGATTTCAAATTGGGGAATTTTTTTTCAACTTTAGAAGTCAAAAAATAACAGCATTTTTATGACTTTTGGATTGAAATAGATAATGACCAAAACTTTCGGTGAAAAATTGTGACTCATCTGATCGAAGTTGTTTTATTTTTGAAGAATGAAAAATAATAAAAAAATAAGTTGATAAAAAAAAAACGAAAACTGGTATAAAAACTAATTTTGATTTCAGTTTTAGATTTTCTTTTCTAGTTTCAGTTTCAGTTTTCAAACACTGCCCAAAAATAAAACTTTTCTGTGTTCAAAAGATTTACACAGTGAAAAAAAAGCGAATACGAATAGTTTTAATTGGTTTCAGTTCTTGGATTTCAGTTTCAATTTTCGAAATCGTCCTTCAGGACCAGATGGAGAATTGAGGGCAGAGGACAGCAAGTGTTCTCTTATGAAAAATGAAAATTTTGCGAATTAAAATTGGAAAAAATCCCATCTAGTTTAAAAATTTTAATTTTACCCCCCCCCCCCCCCGCCCATCCCATCCCATCCCCTCCCCCTCATTGATAATATAAACACAGCTTCTTGAAAACAATAAGGACCTCTGTAGGTCCTAGGTACTCTCTTGTATCATACAATAATTATAGAAACAAGAAGCAGGAAATCGTGGAAAGAGGGATCTACCTAAACGTAGGAAAACTTTATTCTTCCTGAACCTTGGACCCTTGTTTTCCTTTTGCATCCAGTAGAAATTTTTTTTTTTTAATTCCCAAGCAAACAACACATTTTTTTCTGGAAAAAATTAAAATTGCAAAAAAACTGAAACTGAAAAAATTATTTGATTTCTCGTTTTTCTACTTTGATTTC
Organism: Pseudococcus longispinus; assembly: GCA_900064475.1. Lineage (NCBI taxonomy): Eukaryota > Metazoa > Arthropoda > Insecta > Hemiptera > Pseudococcidae > Pseudococcus > Pseudococcus longispinus. Next base: position 15,782 of record FIZU01039062.1, on the reverse strand, counting down.
ACTTTTTTCAAATTCAATTTCAATTTTTTAACTCTGTTTCAGTTCAAATTTCAATTTTTTCATTGTAGTGCTGCTTCTAGTATTCCACTTTAAATTTTTGTTTCAATTTCATTTTTCACTTTTTCAGCTATTTCATTTTTCAGTTTCAGGTTTGATTTTTTCAATTTCCATTTTTTTCAGTTCTCAATTCAGCAGTTTTTTGAATTTTTGTTCTCACATTTTTCAATTTTTGCATTTCAATTTCATTTTAGGTGGGGGGGGGGGGACGCTCAGTCCCAGAACCGATATTCAATTCAAATGATGCTATCAACTCAGATTTCAAATATCAAAGATATGTCGTTGGGAGTACAAGGGAACTCAATATGTATTGTATAATTTATTTGAGAACCCTTGTGAACAGGTGTGGGTACTTCTGGTAGGTGGGTGAGCGGATATTTGATACCTTACGTAAACATAACGTAAATTCTTAATCCAAAATCCTCGAAATATTTTAAAATTACAAAGCTTTGATCGGATCATTCGTTAGCTATTTAATTTACGTACTGTTACCAGTAATTTGTAATTCTTGCTGTACGTTGCGTATAAACCGAATAATGCAAGCAGTGCCATCATAAATCCATTGAAGGTTATGAAATAAGGTGGCCAAAACATTCTGCTTTCTAGGAAATGGCTAAATAATCTCATATCGTTTATTATCATCAAACCGCAAATCAGTAAAAATAATCCATATATCTGGAAAAGAAAATTATAACAGTGGTTCATTTCAATGTCGAATGAAAATCGATACTTAATCAATTAAAGTGAAAGAAATTAATAGGAATTAAAGTTGGTTACGATTGATTTGAAAATTTACAGACGAATTTATTCATATACAATGATTTAAGCACCTATATCAAATCAATTGAGCATTTATCTGAAATAAATAGGTAGGTACCCGTGGTAGGTAATTCTGAACGAAAAAAGGAAATGAATACATAGATATGCAAGTACCTAACTTGGTTTTATGAAATGAAAAATCGCCCGTTACGTACGAAGCTCAAATCAATCGAATAATAAGCACAAATACAAAATATAAATTACCAATAATATAAAGTTGAAAACATAAGTTAAAATTCTAACAATCTTCTTGATAAAATTTTCCATCTTTTAGCACAATTATATTTCCATCAACCGCACCACGCAACTCGGCAATAACACATTCGTAAGGGAAACCTCGCAATATACTAAACCTATCGTCACCGTATTCCAATGAAGATCACCATTTAAGAATATTTTACACATAAGAGGGTGAGCATTTTATCATGTCATATTTAAAGGGCAGGTAAACGAAAAAAATTGACAAGTCGTTTGGTATATCGTCATGGCAATACATGGTTGTAAACAAGAGGTCATCGACTATGAAGATGATGAATATTTCAAATTATTTTTTCACCCTCGTCTGTTTTTTAAGTACCTATACATTATTTGAGGATGAATTAAATTAAACTTTGGGTGTGTGTACGTAGCCGATACCACATGAAAACACTTGCTCAAAATAATTATTAAATAATAATACTTTGTAACGAGCACCCTTCATTATACTCGATGAAAAGAAAACATACTGTCTTTGGCAGTTTAACAATAATAAACGCCGAAGGGGGTTTTTCACACTTACGAGGAAAGCCAGTATAAATGTTCAGATTTACTGGAAGCACGCGACCAATGACTATAAGGAAAAACTTTCAATTCTTAGACGTGCATGTGGTTTTTCTTTATATCATTATTCAATTTGATTGAAACGTTCGACTGTTTTTTTCAATCGAAAGCGTCATCTTTACTGTATTGCCATTGCTGTTTACTTATTTCCTTAATTATACCTACTTGGCAATGATTACTCAACAAATTTTTTGCATGTGTTCAATAAGCTCGAGTCTATTTACTTTGGTCTCGATTATCGTGAGTAAATGACTTATTTTTTATTCTTGAAGACGTAGTATTTTGTATCAATAGAATCGGTTTATATTTAAAGATATCCAGAGAGGTAGGTATAAATTATTTCAATTCAGAAGTTAGATTTATCTGCATTGTTTACTTTTGATTGGAACCAAGTTAGTAGGTTTTTGGGCCAAAGAAAGTTGAAGGCGAAGCCTTCGATTTTCTTTTCAAAGCTTCATAATGTGTACAGGGTGTTCTGATAGGAGTGCAACGCCTTCAAACCAGAGATGCAGCTACCAAATTACATAAGTGCATGCATGTTTTCCGACACCAAGATTTGAACTTTTCAGAACGTTATAACTTCACTAATGATATAGATAAGCAATTTTTTTCAAAACTTTCTTGTAGAACTTTTCAAGCTTAACAAAATGAGTTACAGAATGTTTTGCCTAACTATAAAATTAAAGGAGCTACAATAATTTTAAATTTTGTAAGCTTTATAACTCCTTCAATTTTCAAGTGGGGCAATTTTTGTAGGAACAATTTCTTGTTGAGCTATAGGAGCTCTACAAAATGAGTTATGTTTATATTTAGCTTGACTCTAAAATTGAAGGAGTTACAATGATTTGAAGAAAAATTCATATTGTATCAAAATTTGAGGATCGTTTTTGAAAATATCTCAAAATATCATCATCTTTTGACCCTCGTCAAATCATCGCGATTTTAAGATTCTCATCAAATCATCACCATCTCATGATAGCCATCATAAGATTTCCATCAAATCATCATCATCTTGAGATTCTGAGATTCTCATAAAATCATCATCATCTTCAGATTCTCATCAAATCATCACCATCTTAAGATTCTCATTAAATTATCATCATCTTGAGATTCTCATCAAATCATCACCATCTTATGATTGCTACCTTAAGATTCTCGTCAAATCATCACCATTTTAAGACTCTCATAAAATCATCATCATCATCATCATCTTGAAACTCTATCAAATCATCACCATCTCATGATAGCCGTCATAAGATTCTCGTCAAATCATTGTCATCTTGAGATTTTCATCAAATCATCACCAACTTAAGATTTTCATTAAAGCATCACCATCTTAAGATTCTCATTAAATTATCATCATCTTGAGATTACCATAAAATCATCGTCATCTCAAGATTCTCGTCAAATCATCGTCATCTTAAGATTCATCATCATCATCATCATCATCATCTTGAGATTCTGTCAAATCATCACAATCTTATGATTGCCATCATAAGATTCTCGTCAAATCATCACCATTTAAAAATTCTCATAAATTCATCATCATCTTGAGATTATCATAAAATCATTGCCATCTAAAGATTCTCATAAAATCATCACCATCTCAAGATTTAAGATTATCATCAAATCATCACCCTCTTAAGATTCTCATCAAATCATCGTCATCTGAAAATTCTCATCGAATCGTCGCCATCTGAAAATTCTCATCGAATCGTCGCCATCTTAAGATCCTCGTCCAATCATCCTCATCTTGAGATTCTCATGAAATCATCACCATCTTCTGATCCTCATTAAATCATTGCCATTTTTCGTGAGGAAAATTAGAATTTTAAGAACGTAGTGCCTCTTTTCATTCTCTAAGTGGTTGTAGCTCCTTCAATTTTAGGGTTAGGCAAAACATGAACGTAACTAATTTTATAGAGCTTCAAAAGCTCAACAAAAATGGTTCACACCAAATTTTGTCTCGCTTGAAAATTGAGGGAGTTATAAAGCATACAAATTTTCAAATCATTGTAGCTCCTTCAATTTTGGAGTTAGGCAAAACATAAACATAACTTATTTTGTAGAGCTCAAAAAGCTTAACAAGAATAGTAATTACAAAAATTGTCTAACTTGAAAATTGAAGGAGTTATAAAGCCTACAAAATTCCAAACCATCGTAGCTCCTTCAATTTTAGAGTTAGGCAAAATATAAAAATAACTCATTTAGTGACATTTGAAAAGTTCTACGAAAAAGTTTCAAAGAAAAATTGTCTATCTATATTATTAACGGAGTTACAGCTTTCTGAAAAAATTACCATGACTAGTGCTCAACTTTGTCCCTTCAAATCTTGGAGTCGGCAAAAATGCAAGTATAGCTGCATTTCTGATTTGAAAGCAGTGCACTATTATACTGAAACACCCCGTATACTAACGACGTAAACAATAAACATAAAGACTGTCATATCAAATAAAGAAAAAAACATTTAATAAATTAAACTCAATGGCATCGTCAACATCACATTTAAAAAATAAGAAAATAAATTACAAAATCATAAATAAAATGTTCAATAAATTATTATAAAAAAAAGGACCCAGATACGTGTTTTGGTTTTCTGCTATATCAGCACTATTGATAATATCTTGTAATTAATAAAATGGTAGACAATGTGAGAACTAATAATTTCCAGTTAATTCTATAAGTTGAGAATGCACCATTATCAGCAAGATTCCTACAACAGAAGGAAAATTTTGGATTATTTAAGGTGGATTTTGATACAATCACCTTAATATTGTGATATCTGGAATTGATCTTTGGATCATGCTTTTGAATGAAAATGAGTACTCAAAATACGACATTTCGTAAATGATTTTTTCTTCTTAAATGATATCATTTCTTTGAAATCAATTAGGTAAATTCGACGTACCATGGAGTCCTATTTATACCCATACAAACAAAACCATAATTTAGAAAGAATAATTTCACCTCAGCTGGTTCCATCAATGAGAGCAAACGAATTGATTTGTACCAACATCACTAAGCAGAAGAGAAAAATACATGTAATTTAATTCAAGCTAAAATTATTTTTTTAGATTCATCGATAGGCTTTCTTTTTTGCAAAAAAGTATAAATAAGCATTAAATTTCTCAATGTGAAAATGTAATTCATGCGTTAAAAAATTTCAATTAATAAAAACAACGTCATGGAAAAAATAAATAAAAAATAAATAAGAATCGAAAGGCAGTCGACGAATAAAATTGGTAAAATGATATTTACAGTGTGCCGATAACTCCGCAAGCCAAACGACCACCGGCATGACCAGTAGTCAAGCTATCAGTTTCTCCTCCACGTCCCAAATCATCTCGATCGGCGTGGATTACGACAGCACGTCCCAAAATGTTTCTTTTCGTATTGATCAACGAGATACGATCATCGGTGTAGTTGAAAACAGCGACTCCTGAATCGCCAACTTCGATGTTGCCCAAATCACCAACGTGTCTTTCTTTGTCAGATGGGGAACCGTGATTTTTCTGAAAAATTCAAAATGGTTTATAAAAATGTCCACATATTGAGAAAGACTTCCTAGATTTTGGTAAATTTATTTTAGGGGGGGTATTATCGCAGATAATGATGGATTTTTTGAAATAAATTAGGACACTCCCTCCATATCGTTATTTTCTATCCAGTTATATAAGATGCAAATAAAGATAGGTACCATAACTCGGTTCGAAGCGGTATAACGCCATTGGCACATTAAGGTCAAGCCTCAGACAACATACAGACTAGTTTCATCACAGAAAAAAAAAGCGTAAAAACACATTTAATAAAATGACGTTAACTAACAAGATCTCAAACATCTTGGCTTCGTTATAAACACCGATCATTTCCAATCATACGATGAAAAAAAAAAGCATCTCCAATAGAAACCTAAACACGATCGCTATCTTAGGAAGTGCACAAATTTTTCAAAAAATCCTTGCTACCGTTGACATTTGTATAGGCTCTTCAATCGAAGACCCTGAAAATTATAATTGAAGTACTTATCCGGTTCATTCTACCTTCAGGTTGATTGAATAAACTTGCCAAAGGCAAGCAATTGAGGTACGATGAAATATGCTTACGTACTTTGTCGGGATTGAAGTGACCTCCCGTTGAAACACAGCCATTACTCAAATCACCTTTTTCATGAATATGAAATCCGTGATGTCCTTTGCTCAGTCCGGTAATAATACCACTAATCAATACTCCAGTTCTGGTCTGAGTAAAAGTTACATTTCCTTTGATGGCATCATTTGCGATACTTTTCACCACAGCAATGGCTTTTCTTTCTTGCTGCAAAGAAAGTATACGTATGTAAAAATTGGGTATTTATGAATGGGGAAAACCGGTTCTGGTTCGATTATTAATTCGATAATTTGATATTAGATTATTCACCGAGCAATAAGTTTTATTGCACGAAAACGTTCTTATAGATTACTCGAAGCAAAATACACCTCTAAATTACCTTGACATATTTGTACTTGATATTCATTTTTTTTTGCACATGGTACCATTATTAAAATATTCGTATGTGACGTCTATACTTGGCGTGTGTATTTATTAGGTGATAAAAATTATTCCGATTTATCAAAATTGCCATAAAACCGATGAGTAAATCGAGAAATTAAAATACTGGTAATTTATAAATCGAATGAATGTGTTACCTGAGCTGACACCGTGATGAATACCAATGCACATGATAACAATATAGATGAAATATACATGATGAATCTGTAAAAAAAAATGAAAATAATGAACGAGTTGATAAAAGCGTTATGCATTATTTAATAAATGATATTTTTTAACTCGAGTCGATAATATGAGATATCTATTGTTGAATACATATATTTTGGTACTTGAGATTATAATATAATCTAAATTAGGTAGGTGTATGTATCAGGTATCCATCAATTACAATGTAGGTAGAACAAAGAATAAATAAATCTATGTAGATTTTTAGGCTCCAATGCACCAATCAATCTATTAGATACACATGACACATAATTAAAGGGTACCTACCCCGATCAAAATAGGTGATTGAGCCTTGTGTAAACTTTTTGAAACAAATACCTAAACCGATATTTTCAAGGACCCTAAAAATATTTTAGGGTGCAATTTCGACCTCCCACTTCACCACCCCTCTCTCCCATACTAGGAAATCTCATTTTTTATTGAAAATTTATATTGTGAGGAAATATTTTTCGAAATTTATTATGGTAAATAGAAGTACCCAGTGACGAACTTTTGAACATTTTTTCAGATTTTTTTTTTACAGTACATTCTAGCCAAAATTTCATCTCGAAAATTATAAGTTTCTAAAATTGAACAGATCAATTCGAAAAGCAGCAAAGTAACATTTTCAAAATTTGTGGGAAACCAATAAAAATTGAATAATTTTCGAACCAGATACGTTAGAACCCCTAGAAAGAAATTTTATAATTTACTTGATGTGCTGAGCAAATGAGAATAGCTTTTTTTGATTCGTTACCCAAATTGGGGAGTATTTGAGGGGTTTGAATTTAGAAGATTTGGCCTGTTTTTGTAGTAAGTTGATGTTGGCTGGTTTTTGCCTTGAGACGAACCTGGTAGGTCTCAAAAATCGGCCAAGGGTGCCTAAAGTGGGCGTTTCAGTACTATAAGGTTGTATATATTTCGGATCATGGAGTAAGAATGTGGGGAAAATTCAATTTCGATTTTTTTGGTCATTAGACTGGTATTTTAAATGGCAGTATTCAATTTTAAAACATTTTTTTTGGTATCGTCATTCAGCCAAAAGTCAAGAACATAATTCAACAATTTTGAAATTTTCAGACAAAATTTGAAGCATTTGAAATTTGAAAAAAAGTCAAATTTTGAAACAATTAAAATTTTTCCAAGTTTAAAAGTCAACAGATACTTGATGAAAATTTTTAAAATCAAAAAAGTCGGAATTTTTTAAATTTTCCAAGTCCAAAAAATCGTTTGAAATCTGAAAAAATTTTCAAGCCAAGAAAGTCTGAAGTGTTTGTGTGACAAAATGTCTAAAAATCAACATGATCTCTGAAATTTTTCAAGCCCAAAAAAGTCTCATAAAATGTCTAAAACTCAGTTTTAGGTAAAAATCTGTCCAACAATATTCCGATTTGAAGTTTTTTTTTGAAATTTTCAAGTCCATTAAATTGAAATTTTTCAAGTCCAAAAATTCATTTGAATTCTCAAAAATTTTTCAAGTCCAAAAAGTCAGACAAAATGTCTAAAAGTCAGGGTGATCTCTGAAATTTTTTAAGTCCAAGACATCTACCTAAAAAAAATGCCTGAAAATCACCCAGATTTCTAAAATTTTCCAAATCTAAAAAGTCAGTGGAAATCTGAAAAATTTTTCTAGTCCAAAAAAGTTTAACAAAATGTATAAAAGTTGGCGTCACGGAATTTTGTCACGTTATGCTAAAATTATATGAACGAGTAGCCATTTTTTCTAGATATTCCATAAAAATTTCAAAATTTTTGGTCAAGGATGGCGAAAACCATTTTCTGAAAAATATTAGCGTTGGATATTCAAAATTTTCATGTTTCATAAAATTTTCATTTAAAAGAAAAAAATGTCATTTCAGGGTAGAAAACTGTTACTTCTGGTCAAAATCGTTATTTTTTATAAAAAAGATCAGTTTTGGTTAAATTCTCAGTTTTTAGCCAAAATTGTAATTTTTTGGTCAAAATCATAATTTTTTGTCATTTTTCATTTTCTAGTCTAAACTGTCATTTTTTGTAAAAATTTGTTAAAATTGTCATTTTTTGTTAAAATTTGTTAAAATTGTAATTTTTTGTAAAAATTGTCATTTCGAGATATAAAACTGTCATTTCTGGTCAGACTCATCATTTTTGTCAATATTGTCATTTTTTGGTCCAAATTGTCATTTTTTGCCAAAATTGTCATTTTTTAGTCCAAACTGTCATTTCAAAATAAAAATTGTCATTTCGAGATATAACCTGTCATTTTTGGTCAAACTCATCAGTCATAATTTTTGATCGATATCATAATTTTTGTCAATATTGTAATTTTTTGGTCCAAACTGTCATTTTTTGTCAAAATTGTAATTTTTTGGTCCAAACTGTCATTTCAAAATAAAAATTATCATTTTTGATTAAAATCGTTATTTTTGGTCAATTCTCATTTTTTTTGTCCAGCTTGTGAATATTTTAGTCTAAATTATCATGTCAAGGTAAAAATCATATTTTTGGACATTTTTAGACTTTTCTAAAAATGTAATGAAGAAAAATATTACGGTTGCATATTCAAAATTTTTAAAAGTTTAAAAAAGTCCGACAAAATTTCTAAAAATCACGAAAAATGTCAGCGTTTGGACTGACGGGCACGTCATGGATTTTATATACATGGATGGGTGAATGGATATTCAGTTTCGAAAAGTGGAGACGTGGTCGAATCACTCATATACGTGAGAGGTGGAAAGAATGGTCCTAGTTTATAATTTATAGAAGTTTGAAATTTTCGAGGAGGAATTTTGGCTAGAATGCACTGCAAAAAAAATCAGAAAAAATTCCCAAAAGTTTTTCACTACTCTACCTACCTACCACATGAATTTCAAACTTTTTGCTCACTTTGTACCAAAAATGGAAATTTTTAATGAAAAAGTGAGCTTTTTGTGAATGGGCGAGGGAGGAGGTGGGGTGAGAAGCTGAAAATGCGTCCTAAAATTTTTTTAGGGTCCTTAGCTAGCTGCTAATTGATTTCGAAAAGCGGAGACAGGCTCGTTATGCAATTTGTCTGAATAGCAGAAAATATTGAAAGATAAATAAAAATCGAACTATAGCATTGTTTTGTAATGCTGCGATTAGAAAACAATGCACTTGGTTCATATTTTCTTTTATTACCATTTTAATTACCATATGTTTTGTAATCCTAACTAATTGAATTCTTCAATTTCATCATCATTAAGGTGTTAAGTTATGTCCCACAGGTGACACAATTTCTTTTTTTTTTAATATGATTCAAATTACCTGAAATTTTAACCACAATGAAGTCAAAACCCCATTCCACAAAATACCCACCCCCTTCCCCCAACAATTTTCAACTCAATTTCTGCCACAAAAAGTAAAAAGTGTATCTTTGTGGAATGGGTTTCCCAATTCGAGATAATTTTCAACAGACGTAGGTAATAAATAAAAATTACGTAATAAAAATTCATACGAAAGCACGTATCACTTTTGTTTTCAAAATGCATTGCTCTTTTCTACGAAAATTAACTCATAGAAGAAATTTAAATGCTAACGTCGTGTCCGCTGGCAAAAATCAAGGTTTTCCGGTTTTGAATTACGATGATGGTAACACGATCTAGTTATGATGTATTTGCATCCACTAGTACCTCCTATTTATTTTGATAATAAAAGCAAGGTTGGTAAATTTTTTCGTCTGATGAAGCAAACAAACACCTATATAAGGAGTCTATGACTAAAATGAAATGTAAATACGTAATTTCCAATTAGCAAATATTAAAGTTTTTTTATTTTTAAACACCGTTTAGTTGTAAGGCTTCTATGGTTAAGCAGAAAAAAAAGAAAGTTAAAATCCTTGTAACCGAAAAACACGAGTAAAACAATAAATGCTAATTTAGTTCCGAAGCCGATATGCAAATAAATAGAGGTACAGACAATGAATAGGTATCATCATTATTTTATGTAGATCGCAATGTATTTTTTTGAGATAAAATTCAACATTAGTTGTGACTAAAGAAATACCTATTTTGAAAAAAAAAATCAAAATTTAACGACACGAAGTTTTCATTTAGATCCCTCCTCCAAAACAGGTTGTTGAAAGAACAATAGAAACGAAAAATTAGAAAAAAATTGTACCGATTCATACGAATTTTGGATGGATACATTTTTGAAGTAATTTTTTTCATTAAAATTATCTATTCGATATTCCAGTGCTTAAAAACAATAACTCCTTTAATAAAATTCCTCGGAAATTGAATAATAAAATAAATACCTGCACAATTTCTTCTCGCGAACACAATTTGAAAAAAATTCAGCGCGTCGAATACGATAGCTCTCACGAAATATACTAAGCTAACAGTCTAACACCAGTTTAGCACGAGTATACGAATAGTTCACAGAGGAGGAAATCTTCCGTCATGAAGTAGAAGTGAAGGCCGGCACATATCCAATGCAAACTTGTGATCTCACTTGTTGCATCCCACATACCTACAATTATTTCATTACATCAAAATTTAGACAAGTTGGGGTCAATTTCCAAGTAATTTTTTGCCAACTACCGGTATAGGTAATAATCCTACTGTAACTTGCTCGAGTAGGTAATTGTAAACACATACGGTTGTATTTTTTTTAATCTGTAAAAAAATAAAAAAATAGAAGATAAATAAATAACATGATTTTAATACTTTCAAAATAAGAGGATTTGGAACAAAAAAAGCAAAATGTACATTCCAAAATTAATGTTGCTTATTTTCAATTTTATATTATTAGTAAGATTATTTTATTACCGATGAAATTTTTGGGGAAATCCCATGTTCGGTGAAATGATTATAATATCGTGTTTGCAGATCATAGGATTGATAGCACTTTCTCGAGGGTTATCAGATTACGTTCCGATGAAATTAAAGCCATTAGAAAGCTCTTTGAATATTACACATTTTCCTAAAGTTATGCTATTCGGTGGATGCGGAGTGCTTCTGATTGCCTGTCTCGGATTTTGGGGCGCTGAAATAGAAAACAGGATTGCTTTAATTACGGTGAACTAAAGTTGATGATTTTTACCATTTTTTTATAGAAGTGTTTTGTATTTAGATTTCAATTTAATTTCAGTATAAAATTTTATTATGTTTTGTGATCGGAATTGAATTGATATTGTTGTTTTATTTCTTCTTCAATGGGGAGTCAATTAATGAACAAATAACCACTCAGTTGAATTATTGGGCAGAAGAGCATGAGAAAAGTGGTCATCAAACTCAATTAGAGCAAGTACAAAATTACGTACGTAAAAATATAATTTTTAAAGAAAATCATTTTCAATGTTTCAAATTTACCGAAAATTAATTTTATTTTCAGTTACATTGCTGTCCTTTTAAAACCCCTTTGACAGAGAAAACTCCATGCGAGAGTACAGAACCATGTTCAAAAGTAGCATTTCAATATTTTTCTTCTAAAACTAAACTGTATTTATGGTTTTTAGGAAATACTATAGGATCAGAAGTAAGAACTTGGGATTGCATATATTTGGTAATCAAGGTGTTAGATATTTTCACGTATTTTGTGTTCTTTTTTCCAGATAGCTTGTATTGTTTTTGCAGATATGGTTGCGAAAAAAATATTAATGTTGCAGAATATTATGCTAGGAAAGTTAGGAGCTTCTTAATTCATTTCTATGTTGACACTTCGAAATATGCTAGAAATAAGAGAATTCAAATTTTAACATTTTGGTGTTACGAAATTTCTTCCCAAATTATATATAATTTCGAGAACTCATACCTACAAGAAACCTTGGAGTTGCCTGCGTTGGTGAAGAGTGGAGAGAGAATCTACCCATCGTCTTTTGAAGTCACAAAAAGGCAATTTGGACCAATATCTCTGTAAACAAATTTATAGAAAATAAGTTGCACACTGCAATAGTTTATTGAAAATTTACTTTTTAAATTTTGAACTTTCGGATACGAAAAAGATTAAAAATTGAAGTAAGGAACAAAAAGTTTCAAACCGGTAGTATTTCTGAGGATCATGTTCTGTGGAATAACGCTGATTTGCGTGATTTCATTTTTGACTGATTTTCCGGCATCTTTTCGCTTAAAACATCTACATGTCGAAGTATTCGAAAGGAGTTTTTGACTTTTGTTCCTATTTCGATGGAATTGGAAATGAGTGAATCATTATGAATAATTATTAATAATTGTATCACAGCGATTGAACATTAAATAATGTATTTTATGCTGATTTTGCAATTTACGGCGGGATTCCATTTAAATTTTTGATAACGAGAATTGATAATTAAATTAGTAACACGTCAACCAATCAAACAATCAAACGATCAAAAATCCTCAAAAAAAAATTAAAAACTGATTTTTTTCAATTCTTGTTTAAGCACTCCTATAGGAATTTTAGAAAACTACTTTGAAATGTAAAAAAATGTGCAATTTTAACCCGGTCATTGAAATATTTTAGTTCGGTAGCTTTACAATAGTCGCGCTCTCCTATCTTCGTGTTTTTTTACAAATTTCATGTTTATCGGTTTATCTTCTCGTTCTTTCGAATTTTTAATTAATTTAATAAAATGGAGTTAAATTGTTCGTTAATTTAGAGTGTAAAGTATTAATAAATGTTATTCTATAATCTTTGAACATTTCCGCTCAATTCGTGTGCCTTGGTAACGCGTAATTTAGTTTTTTTCACATGGTCGGCATGTATGTTGAATTTTTTGTTGATTCTTGAAAAATGATATAAAATAAACAAAAAAAAATTTTAAATCTCGAAAAACTTTTGTTCTTGAACAGGAAACGTGCCAATTTATTACCAAAGTGATTTCGATTATTCAATCATGAATCACAACGAAACTAGAGGAACCGTGGTAGAAGTGGTTGATATAAAAAGCGGCGGTCAAACCATAAATGCTTTGAAACGAAATGAACATCAAACTTTCACAGCTGGTGGTATATTATCAGGTACGCTATTTACCAATTTCATTTATATGATTCGGTGTAGAAATTTGTCATCGTGTTACGATTATTTCAGATTTCGAATTAGCATGGTTATATCATGGCGCTTACCTGAAAGTTATCAACATATCTGACGGTACAGTTCAATCGGCTTGGGACTTTTCTGCAATTATTCGCGATAATAAAGCAGAGGTGAGTAACTTTTCCGTATTACGACTTGAAATATTGTTGATTCTATTTTGAATAACTTTTTGCCAGATCACAAGTGTAATCGAATATGAAATAAACGAACATGGCAACAGAGCGCATTCGAAAGAACCTCAGATATGTCTGATTGTGAGTTACACATCAACTCGAGACACAAACAAAGCTGGTTACATATCGTTTTGCCATCCGAGAACGTCTAAAATACTTCATACGATTACATCTAAAGAAAAGGTTAGTTGATTTCGTACTATGTCACCTTCTCACCATACCGCTTGCTTAATCGAAGTGTTTCCTTTCTCAGATAACATGTTTAAGTTTAATTACAACAAAGAAGAACCATTCTTGCCCACTAACCGGTATCGTCAAAACTATGTCTGGAGCTTTGGCCATCGGAACAAAAAGTGGAAATTTACTCATCATGGATATTAAAGGTTATGATTTGATAAATGGTAGGCACCCACCTATCACTTATTGTTTCATTTTATTTCATTCATTATTCGGGGCGAAACATTCGACTCAATTGGAGTAATGACTTTGCAGAAATATTCAGTTGCGCTCGAAAAACCAACATCGACTTTCCGCAAAATCGAATCAGTTGTATGTTGGTAATGGATTTGAAACAATATAGCGAAAATGATATTAAGGATAAAATATGCAAAGTTGACGACGATAACTACCACGTAGCTATCTCAATACCAGGTACTTATTTTCACAATTGATTTTAAAACTTCCTGGATGGATATTAAAATCGTTATTTTTCAGTTACTGAAAGAAAAGACTGCCACAGTTACGATTTAGAAATAAGCTCTTTAATGTATATACCGCAAGGTCTCACGTTAGCTGTCGGATTTCGAAGTGGTGTATTCCAATTATGGGATGTTTCGACGTTGAAAAAATTGTAAGTTGGAGGAAAAAATGGCTTGTGTTTGGTAGATGATTCGTTTAATGTATTATTTTTCCGAAAGGTATAGATCCTCTTCGTTATCACATCCTACTCCGGTTGTTAAATTCGGTTTTCAAGAACCTTGCAATGATCCACAAAGTTTCTGTTATTTATGGGTTTTGCACGAATCTCGAGGAGAAAATACGTGTCTACCGTTTGCTGTCATGTACGGAATTCTGTATAAAAAGGTGATCACGATGCAGGAATATGGACGATGTTATAAAGTATGTAATTTCTCCATTGAAAAACAGTATTTCTGTGGGTTGGTAATTTTTATTATTTTTTTTTGTAGAATTTTATGCACTGCAAGAAGAGATTCGATATGGACGTTGACATGGAACGTTCGATGAACGGTCGTTGCATCTCAAGCAGCGTCGTATCCAATACACCGAGTAATATGCTCAGACATATCAACACGAACGGTAATTTATCGTATATTTCATGCCATTGAATTGTTTCGATATTTCATACATCGATTGCATTTCAGAAGAAGACCCATCAAAAATCAACCTTTTCGTTATGGTATTTGAAACCTGGGAAAGAGAATCTGATACGAACAGCCACATCAGTTTGGTTGTTTTCGATATGAACCAGTGGTATAAGGCGCAAATGCCACACCAATGCTACAACGGTTACTCTGTGCCATTTGTAAACTTCGTTTTATTGGATCGTGTTTCCGAACGTAAATCGACCATATTAGATATGCGTATTAAAAAAGACAGCTTACAGCAGTTTTTAACGTTCAATCTATCCGAAGAATATTCTTATCCATCGTCGTTATCTTTTGGTAAAAATTATTCATGATTTTTAGTACTTTGACCTTTGGCTTACGTTAATTTTTGATTGAATTTCACAGATACTGCGTTTTTAACGAATTCCAAACTTATTCATTTGCGGATACCGGGAATCCAGCGATGTATTATTGAACAGATTGTCGCCGAAGGACCAAGTGGTTTGATTAAACCGAGTAAATATTTCACCGAATGTAAAGAAGTCGGGTTGAGACCTTGTTTTTCCGATAACTATGGACAAGTTATCGTTCCATCTCAAGTAAATACGAAATCGACATCTTTATTGTGTTGTACAGTCGCAAATGGGGAAAAAAGACGTCCTGCGCATTTGAAGTTGAAAGAAATTTTATGATTGATTCGTAATCTATGACGTATTTTTAAAAAAATGAGCTGGGTTTCATTTTTTAAGGCCTCTATTTTTCGAAGGTTCACCCCCCCCCCCCCCCCCCCCCCCACCCCAACCCC
>FIZU01039055.1:0-21787 GCA_900064475.1 Pseudococcus longispinus | reverse complement strand
TTTTTTTTCCATTTTTTTCCCCCCCCCCCCCCCCCCCAGCACAGTCACAAATCCTATTTCAACTACTAAAAAGTACATAATTTTTTCATGAGGGAGAACGGACTTCTGTCTTCTGCCCCCTCCCACCTGTTCAAGTTTTAGAAACTGAATTTTATGAATTTTTAAAATCAAATTTATGAACGAATTAGACAAATTCTCACTTCAACATTTTCATCAAGATTTCAAGATGGATTTTCCGAACCAATATTCAAGGACTTTAGAAGCTGAATAATTTATTCATGTCTCAATTCACTTTTTAGTAGATATTTTAGTAAGGAAAAAACCTACGAGAACGACAGAGAGTGGTCGTCTCTTGTTTTCAAGTACCTATTCTAAATACATTAGGAGTTCATTGCTACGGAACATCATCATTTTTCAAAGGCTCGCCGGTTCAAGGATTCTCAAAATATTTCCAATTTTGAAGCGATTTTGTGAAGCTGATGTTCGTCCAATTTTAACAGTCCAGATAAAAGTAAAAGAGTTCGATAATTTCACAACACTGTCGAACTAACGTATAAAAATCCGAAATGCAATTCATGATTGAACCCAAATCTAGAGTCTTTGAAGAAAAAAATGAGCCAGTATGCTATTTTTTTCAAGGGTTTCTCTTTTGAGGGTCCACCCCCCTTCTCCAAATCCCTATTTCCACTCCTAACGACGATTTTGAAAAAATTTTCAAACAAAAGTTGTAGATTGTGATCCTAGGAATAATTTCAGTTATTACAAAAATTTCGATTGGGGACGATTTTCATACGTATTATGTAAAATTGGAGGGGTGGGAGGGGTCCAATCGAGATTTTTGTAATGACCAAAATTATTCCACTGATCTCAGTTTACAACTTTTGTTTGAAAAATTTTTCAATTGAGTCCTTAGGTATAAAGGTATGGAAATTTTTTTGAAAGTAGGCGACCCTCCAAAATCACTCATTGTTTTATCGAATTGTCTATGTAAAATTGAAAGGGAAGGAGGGGTCCAATCGAGATTTTTGTAATGACCAAAATTATTCCACTGATCTCAATCTACAACTTTTGTTTGAAAAATTTTTCAATTGGGGCCTTAGGAGCTGAGATAAAGGAGATTTTTTTGAAAGTAGGCGACACTCCAAAATCATTCATTGTTTTATCGAATTGTCTATGTAAAATTGAAGGAGAGGGAGGGGTCCAATCGAGATTTTTGTAATAACCAAAATTATTCCACTGATCTCAATTTACAACTTTTGTTTGAAACATTTTTCAATTGAGTGTTTAGGTATAAAGGTATTGACAGTTTTTTGAAAGTAGGCGACACTCCAAAATCACTGATTATTTTATCGAATTGCCTATGTAAAATTGAAGGGGAGGGAGGGGTCCAATCGAGATTTTTGTAAGGACCAAAATTATTCCACTGATCTCAATTTACAACTTTTGTTTGAAAATTTTTTCAATTGGGGCCTTAGGAACGAAGATAAGATTTTTTGGAAAAAAGCGACCTTCCAAAAAAAAATTCTTGAAAAATGACTCGGTCACTCATTTTTTTATTGAATTGTCTGGTTAAATTACAATTCTTTCCTTGGTTGTGCTGCAAGCCGAGTTGTATCGGGATACTGCAAGTAGCACAATTTAAGTTCAAGGGTGATTTTCATACGCATTATGCAAAATTGGAGGGTAGGGAGGGGTTCGATCGACATTTTTGTAATAATCAAAATTATTTCTAGTATCTCAATCTACAACTTTTGTATGACAAATTTTTCAAAATGGACGTTAGGAACAGAGATAGGAGACTTCCAGGATATTCACGTCTCAAAGCCTCACAATGTATCCATGATTAGAAAAATTTCCCTCTAAACCAATTAATTTGGAAATTTGTCAATTTTCATGGTATCTAATGAATTTTTTTAAAGTAATCTCATTATTTTTCCATGACGTTCTTCATGACATTTTTTCATGAAATTTTCTAGTCTTTGGCATAAAAATTATACCCCCTCCCCCTCCCAAAAAATCATTATTTTCTATCACCAAAATAAATTTTATCGAAATAATGGAAAAAATTAGTGATTAAGAATTCATCATTTTTTCACACTTCAAAAAATTCTTCCTGTTTTGAATAATTTCTCAATTTTATGGATTTTTTGACGAATTTTGATTTTTGGAAGCCAATTTTGAGCTGATTTCATGACTTTACACGACTATTGACCATCCGAAATCATGACTTTTTCATAACTTCAACTTTTTCATGTCATGTTAAGACACTATGATTTTTGAGATGATTAGAGTAGGGGAACATACGTCCCCCACATCTCCCAATTTCGTCCCTGATACGATACAAAACAATCTCCGAAGATTTTCTTCGAGCAAATATTTAGAAAACTGCTCCTCATTCCACTCAGACAAACACCACAATTTCCAGAATCGGAAAGTTCATGCCCTACCACTCCAATTCGACAGATTTCTCTCACAAAACATTCATTTCAAGAGCAAATCTCATCTCCTCTTCCAACATCAAAAAAAAACATGAAAACCACAGCTTCCAACCTATTAGACTCATCTCTTATCCGAATCCCCCCAAACCCCGCAACAAACCCAATTCACACAGATACAAATACCACTACGAGCATTACACCGCAAAATCATTCGATTTGGTTCGCCAGCTTCGGTCAAATCAACCGAACCGAGGAGGCCTTTCACCTGCACCATCATCTGTTCGAAAAAATCTACGTACGAGTACATCGATATAGGCAAAAAATTCACCAAAAACAATTTACCTCTGCACCAGGCTTCCGCGTCTCTCCGGCTTAAAATCCTCGTTCGGATGGAGATTACAATTCGACGACGTTTTCACATTACCAGACGATGCACCATAGGAAACATCATAACTAGCCCTGCGTTCCGGTCCGCCCAGCGATGTCATCGAGCAATTGCAACTATACCTATCATAGCTCGCTCTACGTTGCTCGGTGGTGTAATCGGAGAAGCTACTCCGGCGATCAGCGTCGAAAACCGAGTTCGGTTTCAGTAGCTGGTTCTTGTCGCATTTCTTGAATATGTTCGACGTGACGCCGCCATTTTTCGACGACTTCTTATGATCTTTTTCTTTGGCCGGAGATGTCACCGAGACGGCGCACTCTTTGGTAAACTTGACGCCTCCGGTGCAGTGCGCGAAAATGCTGTCGTAGTTGTGGTGATGATGGTGATGATGATGATGCGACGATTTCTTATCGTTCTTTTTGTGTTCGGGCGCCGGCTCGATGACCGCGACGCTTTTGTGCTTGTCGCGAAGCATATTTCGAACTTGCTCGAATAGCGAACGCCGAATGGCAAAATATTTCCACCGTTTTACGTACTATGTACTAAATATAATAATGGTAAAGTCTCGTAAATCATGTCCGATTCTCGGACACCGTCGTCGCCACTCCTGCCATCATCTCGATACAACGCGAAACAGTCGAGTCGGCCACCTACGTCCAACGTTCGCATAAAAATCCGGTCGTCCTTCGCAATACCACCGCCATCGTCCCCTATCCACCCCCCAGCCCCACATCCGGCTGAAAAACCTCTCTACATACGTTCTATCTATACGCGTACATCTCTATAAAATACTGAAAAATCGAAAAATACCCCTACCCCGGTCGCCTACATCGCGCCAACTTTTTCTCCCTCTGCCCCTGCTCAGGCTACGAAATTAAATTGATGAAACTTCGATACAGCGTATTCGCCGAGCACACACACGATACGAGCTTTCCAATAACCGGGGCTGCATCAAGTTTGGACGATACTCCGCTAATTTTTCCCTATTCCTGGCCCCCTCCCAGTCCTTCTCGCTCTTCATTTCGTATGTATTTACGCCGGGCAAACACATTATTACGCACAAAAGCAAATAACCAGCTTTTCCGCGCCGAATACCTAATCCTTTTTATTGTTTTTCTTTCGTCCGTTCTCCGATCCCCATTCCTACCCTTTGCTCACTCTACCCCGACGATGGATGTCGGTTTCATCGAAAGTTTATAATTTTATTATCAACGTACCACGTAGCTTTACTTTGGACCGTAGAAACGTGTCACCGGGGAGAAGAGATGGCCGGGGGAGGGGGGTAAATATGCCTAATTTTACCAATTCGGTTGAGAGCTTTCCCCCCAGTACCCCTTTTTGGCCCAGCTACCAACTTCGGGCCCATATGATAGCGTACGAAATCCAAATAGAAACAACCTCGACGACGCGAAGAACACCATATAATCTGTCGAGATGAAGGGGCCGGGCAGGGTGCTCGGGGTTCAGGGGCAGGGACGTTTTCGTACTACGGAAAGCAGACTACTGGCAAACAAAACGTAAAAAAATTACCTCGATATCGACTTGCAAGAAAAACACTCTATAAGGCTCGAGCTACCGCGACCAAGACGAAAGAGACGCGAAAGTAAACAAACCGACGAATATTTTCGACAACCGAATAACGCCAAGAGTGAAATATGGTAAAAATTTTCATACGTACTGTTCGTCCAAGAATTTAAATTATTTAATTACACCTTATTCGTCGTATATGGCTGGGGTCAAGTGTACGTACACACACAAAGATACGGACGCGGACTAATTACCATAATAAATTCATCGAGTTTTGGCATATTCCGGACAGTTTAGCTTTTCCATATAATACATAATGTAATACGCGTAGTGGTTCGACGACGACGCGAAGCTCGCGAACGAATCCCCCCTCCCTCCCATCATCGTCTTTTTACCCATAAATAAACAAACACGTCCACTTTTCATACTTCGCCCGTTTAGGAGAGACGAACCGCACCCCGCTCGCGCCCCCGCCATACTCCAACTTGTAATTAAAATTATCGTATATCTACACACGTTTGTTCGTACGAGTATTTCTCCATTTCACTCTCTCGTAGGTACTCTCATATACCCACATGCAGATACCCTACCCGTCGTACACAGCAGCTCGCCAAACCAAACCGAACAACGGAATCGTACTACGATAATAATTTTCCTTCGTATTTCCATTCCACTTCAGACGAAGAGATGAACAAGGTTTCGACCTTGAAGAATATATCATCGTGGCTGGGATTCTGCGGAGAGCTGAAATCGTATATACTCGAGCCGGTGTACTCGTACAATATATTCGTCTGTCCCGTCCCGTTCTCGTTCCATCTCGCTTTTATTTCTCTCTTTTACGTATATGGAAATGGGCGAAAAGCTTTCGCGAAAACACCACTAGCTTTGGTACCGATTCCTTTCGCCAGACCGTTAATCTTCGCTATACCGGAGCTTTTGACGCAACGTAATGGGAGTAAAGGTCTAAAGGTCTTCCACGACTAGCATCGAGTTTAAATAATCGTCTTTTCACGTCGACTCCTTTATACGCCTTTTATGGCACTTTCGCCTTTGTCTTTCCTTTCTATGTTAATATTCGCGACCTATCCAGGGCTGCGAACCCTATTCCATCATTATTTTATCTCGCGTACCGACCCGATTCGTCGTCGATATTTTCGCAGATCAGTCCCCAGCATTATTACGTTTTGCATACGCCATGATATGTCATTAGATAATTTCAAATTAATGATATTTTCATAGTTTGGCGAGAAATTTGTCAAGTTCAACGTTGAAATCGACCCTGGAACATTTCGTATCGAGAAAATACCAGCGAATTCGAGCTCAGCGTCGTCGAAAACCATGAAATCGATATGCATGACGACTTTTTATCATTTTTTGTACTCACCCCTGTATAAGTTTTTTACCCCCACCATAAAATCTTTTACAAAAGAATATTTCAAATAACACAAGCAAAAAGAGGATGACAAGAAAAATTACTTCATTTGAATGTCTATAGTTTCCAACCAATTTGTCTCCTCGAGACATATTTATGAAGGGTGAAAAAGGACAAGTTGGAGTGGGGGAAGGGGTGGAAAAGGTTGAAAAAAGGACGCGATGAGATGAACCAAAGTAAAAAATGAATTTATTCGTAATAAGACTCAAGTTATGATAAAATATTTATTAATCGTTAACTTTGTGACTGCAGAGAGATCAACTGGAGGTAAATGGGGTGGGGGGGGGGGGTTGAAAAAATTGATCGGAAATCAGGGTAAGGAGAAACGGACATTAAAAGTAATGTCACAAGGTAAAAAATGAATGATGAAGTATTTTCACAAGAAATAAAAAATGCGAGGGAGAAATTTTTGAGGGGGTTGAAGAAACATAAGTGATAAAAAAGCGAGCTTTTTGGCTCTTCGATCAACAATGGGAAAGGGTTGCAAATATGTGTATGAGATATCATAATACAATAATTGACATGGTAGATTTACAAGATATCTAGAATGTGAAAAATAGGGGGTTATTTGGCGGGAAGGGAAAGGGATGAAACTGCGAAGATGATAAAAAATCGACATGTATATCGATTTCATGGTTTTCGAGGGTGCTAAATTTGAATCCGAAGTTAATTTTTTTCTCGGACCAAACAAATTTGAAATCAAGAGTGGGGAAGGGTTGAAAAAATAAAGGCTATGACGAGGTATAAACGATACGACAAAAAATCGACTCCCATATTGTCTCTATGATTTTCAAGGGTGCTGAATTCGAATCTGGAATCCATTTTGGTGTCACTAGGTGAAGGGGGTGAGGAGGGGGTAAAAGTGGTTCGTGATGAAAAAATTGACATGTATATCGAATTCATGGTTTTCGAGGATGCAGAATTTGAATCCGAGGTCAATTTTTCTCCTGGGTCAGAAAATAGGGGAGGGGGTGGAAAATAGTTCAAGACGGAATATAAATGATTTAATAAGAAATCGATACGCACATTGTCTCTATGAACTTTGAGGGTGCTGCGTTGGAATCTAAGATTCATTTTGGTGTCATGGGGCGAAAGGGGTAAGATGGGGGGGGGATTCATGATAAAAAATTTATATGTATATCACTTGCTTGGGTTTCGAGGGTGCTGAGTTCGAATCCGAAATCGATTTTTTTCTTGGACCAAAAACACTTGAAATTAGATGCGAGGGTGGAAAAAATAAAACTCATTACGAGTTATAAAAGGTAGTTGATGTAAGAAATCGACACGCATATCGTCTCGATGACTTTCAAGAGTGCTGAATTCGAATCTGAGATACATTTTGATGTCACGGGGTGGAGGGGAAGGAGGAGGGGAAGTGCCTCATGATAAAAAAATCGACATGTATATCGATTTCATGGTTTTCGAAGGGGCTAAATTCAAATCCAATATTAATTTAGTTCCATTGTCTGCTGAAATCGAAATAAGTTCACAGTTCGTTTATGAAGTCATCAAAAACACAAAAAACCTCGACCAACTTCTTACGAAAACATACAAAAATCTCGCTGCAACGAATTCCCATCCCCATCTCACCCTCGTTCGTTTCGCAGCGCATTTTTTGAAGAATACGTCGACGCCAATGACAACGGCGAATACGCGTTTTTATATAAACGACTCTTCGCGAACGTACGATACAATTTCCTGGTAACACGTCAGTCAATTTTTCACGATTCTCCGCATCCCCCATCTCGTCCTCACTTTTCGGCAATTCATCCAAACTGGTACGTACTTCGCGGCCGAACGAATTAGAATACACGAACATCCGAGACAAGGCCGCGCCACGCCGGTTCATTTTTTCACTCGGAGGCGACACGGGCTCATAGGCAAACAACCCTCGACGGGCATCTCGAGCCGAGCCGCCTACGAAAGTAATATTTCTCCAACGTCGGTCGTTTTTTTCGTACTTTACAAGCGGAGAAAATTCGTACGGTACGGTATATAAGAAAAAATTATTAATTTTTCTCTTCGATAAATCTTAGCTCCCGGTTTCGCCATTTTCTCCAGGCGAATCCTTATCCTTACAATACACTAACTGCCTCCTCTACACGTCCACCCAAGCTACGGTTACAGCTGGGTGAAAAAATCCTCGTAGTAATTCTCCCTCGACTCGTCCCCCCTTCCACGGTGTTCGCAGAGAAAAACGAGAACAAGGGATGGAAAACCGCGTAACGTCATTCGTCGTGCTCTAAGGTTTCCGCGGGCCCATTTTTACGTCTTCTAGAAAATTTAATTCGTTATTAAATAATCTTTTTTTTTCTCTTATGCTTCACCCAGCTTCTTCTCGAGGTGCTTTTTCTTTCTCCCGTTCGCTACAAGCTCGCTCGCTTCTTAACCGAAGCAACAAAATTAACGATAAATTATCCCGCCCTCGCTACCTCACCCCCTCCCCGGGCACCTGGCTCCCGCTAATCATATTTTCAAACTCGATATCGTATCTTACCGTTCGTTAGCTCGCTGCCCCCCTTCCCCCAGCCGATTTCGCTCCGGTGTTACTTTACCTTAGCTTACACGTTCGCGAAAAAGAACACTACGAACCTTCGCTACTCGAAACGTAATTACCGACATATTTATTTTGCAAAATCTCATTCCACGAGGTGGCTCGACGTATGACCTTGGACGTAAAAATACGTTAATATAAGACGACATATTCCCCCTCGTCTGCTCTGCGCCATCTCTTACCCTTGGAAAATTGAAAGGGTGCTTTTCTCATCCTCCGCTAGATTCTCTCCGGTATACTTTTTTTCCACGTCGTCGCTCTTTTGGCCCAATTTCGAGTCGATGGGGGTGGTATTGGGGGTGGAGAACGGAAGGGATGTTTGATTAATTTGATAGACGCGTGAATTTTCTGGTTATGCTTTCGCAGGTATTGTACCGACGATGTTCGCATGTACGTGACATGTGCTAGTAAAAAGAATCAACCCTTCGGTTCTCTCCATTCTTGGAAAAAAAATTTCCCGCAGAACGTGACGTTGGCGGTGGTGGCGTTTCAACGAGCACGCAAAGTCGTACCCGCAACACGAAAACCGCGAATAGCAGCAGCAACAGCTCCTTTTCACTCAGTTCGACGACTATTTACCTACACCTTTGTGAAAGAGATCCTCGCCACCAAAGTAGCGAGTTGGAATTATAACGAAATTACGTACTACGAGTGTACGATACGCACACACAGAAATACTAAATCTATCCTCTAACCAACCCCCTCGTCGATCGAATTTGGAATTCATTCGCCACCTGTGTACTTTGGCGAAGTTGTTCGCGGGCTCGTTTTAATTAAATCGCTTCGCTATTTACGAAGGTGCGTGCGAGCGAATGTGCTCCGGTTCTTCCTCATCTACCCATCGCTGAGTATCTCTCTATCGAAAAGTGCGAGTGGTATGGGTACGTATAGACAGAGACACCATTATTCTTCTCTTTCTCTGCCAAATTCCTCTACGTAAAGGCGCCCAAAGGATACCTTTCTCGTACTTAGTACGATATAAGCTCCTTTTAACTATTAGCCGATTTACCTTATATATATATATACCTGCCTACATACGTAGACCTAAACATTTCCCTGCTCTGCGCCTACCTCATTCGTCGAAAGGCTTAATACCATAATGCTCCGACTGGCAGTCGACTGTGTGTATTTTACGTGCACCCTGCGCACCTCCACCGATGATATTTCGACAAAAGTCAACTTCATAAGAACGTCGAGCTACACGGACGCGTATATATAGATTTAAAGCTACCTGCAGCAGATTAAGACGTTAAATTGGCACGCTTGAATATTTCTCTCGCCACGACAGACGCCCACCCCTTCTATCCTTTTCCTTAACTCGACTTCGGATTGCGTGGAAGTGGCGTGGATCAAAGTGCCCTTCTACACGACGATACCAAAGTGTCGGATTATTTCGTTTCGTCGAATTCGCTCGTGATATAGAAGTGACGTCACAAAGGAAGAAAAATTATCGCCCAAGTAGGAGGATCGCGGCGATAAAAGACCAACGAATTTCTCCCTTCAATTTAGCAGTCTCGGTCCGAAGCACGAAGAGAAGGAAAACAACATCGTAGCCAGGTACTAGGTACAATGAGACCGAACTTGCAAGAACAATAGCTAGGTGTAGGTATATTTGGCAAAAGATGACGATGGCGGTGAAAAGTAACAAGGCGAGTGGACACAAGGGGGTAAAAACGAGAAAAAAACAGCGCCGCTTTCGAAGGGTAGTATTTATCGATTATGAAAGTATCTATTGAAAATAAAAGGGTCCTAGCCGATAATCACTTTCGTCGTTTGGAATTTTCTTCTTCTTTTTTTCCCTCGCCATTCCAGATAATAAAACTCATCTCGAAAATGGAGGTTTAAAAAATGGAAAAAAATTCATAATCTGAGAGATTGCGAAAAAAAAGAGGGTAGAATGAGAAAATTAAGCAATACTTTAAAAATCCAAACGGGAAAAAAACGAGAAAATAAACGAAGATAAAAATCCCGGAAAAACGTACCTCGTAATTATTTTCTTCTTAATTTAATTACGAACAAAATGGAATCTTTTATTGGAAAATGGAAAATGAAGACGGAAATTGGTACGAAGGGTAATGAAATGTCACCTGCTGTGGTGAAAAAATTGAAAAATTCGCTGGTTTCCAAATCTTTTATTGAGGAAAGGCTGCTGAGTTTGGGAAAATTTTATCGATTGAAAATTTTTTCAAAGCATCATTTTTTGGAATCCGAGAATTTTTTCAAAATTTCAAGTTTCCTAAAATTATATATGAGAGGGGGAGGGGGAGGGGGAGGGGGAAGAGGAAAAATCGAAATAAACTTGGGAAATTTAAATATACCAACATCAAATCCTCGTGAAGTTATTTTCGAATTTTACCAATATTTTCCCATCGTTTAGCTATAATTCAATTGCAAAATTGAAAAATTTTCTCAGGTCACTTGATGACTTTTGATCCAGCTCTAGAGAAGTATTCAACAAGGTATCTGATTTTTTTCCCACTTCACGACTCACAAGTTGAGCTTAATGATGAAATTTTAAGCTTTGAACGCCATTTTGAAAAAAAAGTTGAATTTATCGAATTAATGGATATTTTTCAAAATTTTACGTGGATGATAATTTTTTTCCCCACCAAAACTCCTCTTGAAGGTCTGTCTATTATCTAACTACTCAATTAGCTTGACCTCCCCCTCCCTTGATGAATCGAAAATTGAAATTAATGATGAAATTTTCAGCTTTAGAGGTTTTTTTTGAAAAAAAATGTTACCTACGAGAAATTTCAACAAATTAATGGAAATTTTTCAATTTTCATGAAGTTAGAAGATTGATAATTTTTTCCCTAGCTACCCAACTGATTTGGCCCCTTCCCTCTTGACGATTTGAAAATTGAAATTAATGATAAAATTTTGAGCGTTAAACAATTTTTCTGAGAAAAAATTTCAATTTCATCAAATCATGAGATATTTTTCAAAATTTTATGTGGACAAAAAGTCGTTAATTTTTCTTCTCACTAAAACTTCTCTTGAAGGCCTGTCTAAGAATTCAACTAGCTTGACCCCTCTCCTTTTGACTACTTGAAAATTGAAATGATAAAATTTTGAGCTTTAAATATTTTTTTTTAATTTTAACAAATTACTGGATATTTTTAAAAATTGAATGAGGATAGAAAGTCGTCGAATTTTCTTCTCACCAAAACTTCTCTCGAAGGCCTGTCTTGTTACCCTACTGGCCTGCCCCCTCCCCCCTCCCCCACGACTCAAAAATATAAATTCACGATAAAATTTTGAAATTTGAACGTATTTTTCGAAAAAATATGATTTTTCCCAAATTAATGGAAATTTTTCAAAATTCCATGTGGTGAGAAAATCGATTTCTTTTCTCACCAAAACTTTTGAAGGTCTATCTAAGTATTCAACTGGCCTTGACCTCTCTCTTTCGACGACTTGAAAATTGAAATGGTAAAATTTTGAGCTTTGAACATTTTTTTTGACAAAAAATTTCAATTTCAACAAATTAATGGATATTTCTCAAAATTTTATGAAGATGGGAAGTCGATTATTTTTTCCCCCACCAAAACTCCTCTTGAAGACCTGTTTAGCTACTCAACTGGATTGACCTTCTTCCCTCTTGGCGACTCGAAAATTGAAATAATTGATAAAATTTTGAGCTTTGAACGGCTTTTTTGAGAAAAAACGTTAATTTTCATAAATTAATGGATATTTTTCAAAATTGAATGAGGACAGAAAGTCGTTGATTTTTTTTCTCACCAAAATTTCTCTCTAAGGCCTGTCTTGTTACTCTACTGGCCTGCCCTCTCCCCCCACGACTCGAAAGTATAAATTCACGATAAAATTTCGAACTTTGAATGTATTTTTCGAAAAAAGAAGTAATTTTTTCCAAATCAATGGAAATTTTTAAAAATTCCATGTGGTGAGAAAATTGATTTCTTTTTTCACCAAAACTTCTTTTGAAGACCTATCTAAGTATTCAACTGGCTTGACCTCTCTCTTTCGACGACTTGAAAATTGAAATGGTAAAATTTTGAGCTTTGAACAATTTTTTTGGCAAAAAATTTCAATTTCAACAAATTAATGAATATTTCTCAAAATTTTATGAGGACAAAAAGTCGATAATTTTTTTCTTCACCAAAACTCCTCTTGAAGACCTGTCTAGCTACTCAACTGGATTGACCTTCTTCCCTCTTGGCGACTCAAAAATTGAAATAATTGATAAAATTTTGAGCTTTGAACGGCTTTTTTGAGAAAAAACGTTAATTTTCACAAATTAATGGATATTTTTCAAAATTTCAAAAAAAAATCAATATATTTTTTTCATCAAAACTCTTGTTGAAGGTCTGTCTTTGTATTCAACTGGCTCGACCATTCTCTTTCGACGACTTGAAAATTAAAATGGCGAAATTTTGAGCATTTGGGCATGCTTTCTTAGAAAAATTCCAATTTCAATAAATTATTTGATTCTTTTCAAAAGATTTTTGAGGACAGGAAGTCGATAATTTTTTTCCTCACCAAAACTCTTCCTAAAGGCTTGTCTACCTATTCAACTGGCTCAATCCTCCTCCTCTTGGCGACTCGAAAATTGAAATTAATGATGACGTTTTAAACTCGGAACGTCTTTTTTGAGAAAAAAATGTCAATTTCAACAAATTTTCAAATACTTTACAAAATTTCATGCAGTCAGAAAATCGATAGAAACTCAATTTTTCTTCTCACTAAAAAAATTCCCTCGAAGGCCTGTTTGCCTACCTCAATTTTTCCACATTTCCACGACCATTTCACCCTCTCAACCCAATCCCCCTTTTCCCAACTTCCCTACTCCCAAAAAAATACTCGAGACAATAAAATCACAACATTCCGACTTCCCGCCGACTAATTCCACATTACATACGTCGACCGAATAAAAAAAACCGACAAACCTGAATTAAAAAATCATTCGATATCGATAAATTATCGCGAAATATCCGTCGCTCGTGTCACCCCTCCTTCTGCCCCAGCCCGTCGGGAAAATTCCTCTAAAATCAATCACATAGATTTCAAAGAACTGAAAAAAAATCATAAAAAAAATTCCCCATAATTAAGCGAATTTTATTACGTCAAGCGGTCAAACCACGCTTATGAAACTTGCACTTCAAGCTTCATTGTTCGCGAGCCAGAAAGTCGAAAAAAATCCCAGCCGTTTGTTCTAAATATACCGACGTGTATTCGAAAAAAAAAAAAAAAAACCTGCCCGATATCGAGCACTGAGCAATAATCGCTAATCGATTTTCCAAAAGTTAATTGGCTCGAATAAAATAGGAAGAAAAAAATCGCACTGGGTTAATTTGAAATCCGTAACGGAGCTAATCAAGTTCACGCTTTGTTTACCTATTTTTTTTTTATCACCCACATCCACATACGCGGTTTACATTTTTACACACAAAAACAAAAACAAACATACGCATCGAATAAATCATAACGAGCGGAAGAGACGAAAAAAACAGAAACAGATCATTTTGAAAACCTCTCATCGTTGATAATATTTTCATCGGAGTTTGTTTTTTGGACTAGTGCGTAATTAGCAATTACCTACCACGTCGAATAACCACATCGTATTTTTATTCGGTCAAAAAAATATATAATAAAATGTAAAAATAATGAGAAAAATCCTTCACCTTGGTTTTCGTATACGAGGCATAAGAAAGGGTACAACGTACTTACACACTATACACAAGCCATCGCATAAAAAAAGAGGTACGAATACGAGGGAGGAAAACCCCATACGTGCTAAAGAGAAAAACTCGTTAAAAATGCATTCGATTAAAAAAAAAAATGTAGCTACTTTGGTAGGTAGAGGTACCTGTTACACGTTTTCGGTACCTTACCTTGCCTAATACCTATGTATACATCACGTGCGTCCTTTGCACGAGCATTTCGGTTAGGAAACCGAAAAATATGTAATCTGATCTGAGGCCGATCTTGACCTTGGTATAAGCCACTCGACCTTTCTCACGTCCTCAAGCATCCCCTTATAATTCACTCTCTCCCCGGCTGCAGCTGCTGGTATTTCGCTTGTTTTCGATTCTTTTAAGTAAAAAAAAAAAAAGACGACGATAAATATAAATATAGGAGAAAATCACGCGACGTATTCAGCCTGCTTATAAATTACTCACGTAGGTACACGAGAGAGAGACACAGATAACACGACACTCGCGTTCGAACACGCACGTCGAAGCAACACCTTTTTCGCCTTTTTTTTCCACCGCGAGTCCGATGAGCTGTCGACCGACAAGAGGCGGAGATTTTTCACACGTTAGGAAAATTCGCCGTACCGGAGCGGTACAGCTTCTGGAGGACGACAATTCGCGCCACGCGAGCACTGACTCCTACTCGTACTCGTAGTCGACAGAATTTCCCCAACGCCGGCTTCGCTTCTCGCCATTTCCCGCAGCAACTCGACTTGTCCGCGTAGGGCGCCACCGTCGCGTCGCGTCGTCGTAGTCTCTTGCTTTTACAGCGATTTACACGAATACGCGAACGCGTGCCTATCGCCTGCTTGCGCCAGTCTTTTTTGGATTTCGATGGTCCAAGTGGAAGACGCGAAAAAACGAGTCCATTGAGGAGGCAATTGGTATGGGCGACTTTCGCTTACGTTCAGTCTACGGTTTCATGGTCGAGATGGGTATTTATTTATCTACCAGTACGTATACAGATAGACAGATATCGTAAAATTTGCAGAGTCGTCATGGTAACGCTGCATCGCATCTAGAGGCCTAGTCGCATCATTTACGATCCGGCAGCACGAAATTGCTCCGGCTCGGCTGTTCGGCGTCTGTGGCGTCGTATTGTCTAGGCGGTATCAGCTCGAATTACATGCGTTATTCTACATATACGAGGTGGTCCATATAGATGATTGATAGTTTTGAAAATGAAGAAAAGAACTTTGAATGCAAAAATCTCGAAAAGTAAGCCCCCTAGGAAAAAAACCAATAGGTCATGAGTGAAAGAGAATTTCAAGCTCTATAATTTCGATTCTACGTATTTTTTTCGTAGGACCCTTGGTTTGGTCAAAAAATCCATATTTACGAGAAATTTAGCCCATAAAAAAAGTCGATGGTATTAAAAATGAAAAAAAAATGCAAAAATGCAAAAATCTCAAAAACTAAGCCCCTTAGGAAAAAAACTAATAGGTCAGAGAAGAAAGAGAATTTCAAGCTGAACAATTTTCATTCTTAGTATTTTTTTCGTAGGACCCTTAGTTTGGCTAAAAAATCCATATTTATTAGAAGTTTCGCCCATACACAAAGTCGATGGTATTGAAAATGAAAAAAAAAATGCAAAAATCTCGAAAACTAAGCCCCCTAGGAAAAAAACCAATAGGTCATGAAAGAAAGAGAATTTCAAGCTCTATAATTTCGATTCTTAGTATTTTTTTCGTAGGACCCTTGGTTTGGCCAAAAAATCCATATTTGTGAGAAATTCACCCCATACACAAAGTCGATGGTATTGAAAATGAAAAAAATAAATGCAAAAATGCAAAAATCTCGAAAACTAAGCCCCCTAGAAAAAAAACCAATAGGTCATAAGTGAAAGAGAATTCCAAGCTGTACAATTTCGATTCTTAGTATTTTTTTCGTAGGATCCTTGGTTTGGCCAGAAAACCCATATTTATCGGAAATTTAGCCTATATACAAAGTCGATGATATTGAAAATGAAAAAAAATCCAATAAACTTGGATTTTCCAGCCAAATCAAGGGTGCTACGAAAAAAATGCAAGGGATGAAAATTGTAGAGCTTGAAAATCGCTTTCTCTTATGCACTATTCGTTTTTTCTCTAGGGGGCTTAGTTTTAGAGATTTTTGCAGTCAAAGTTTTCGTTTCTCATTTTCAAAACCAACGACCATCTATGTGAGCCACCCTGTACTATGCCTGATTATTCGATCTGCCCTGGTCAGATGGTAATCTACCATGATCTAGTTTATACCCTGAGAAAGAGCTTTGCTCATTTCTCCAATCTTGACTTAATTATTGTAGGTTACTTTTCATACTGGTGGATGCCTTAATATCATCTTCATTTTTAGGCATTCACATACCAATGAACTGGTGTCAGAAAACCATAAATTACGAACTCTGACCATATTCTCATTGTTTTCTAAACCGATTTTACGCACACGAGTGAATAATATTGTTCTATTTTACTCCCTCGATGACGCAAATCGCAAATTGTGCAACGATAACGTCATGTCTCAAAATCGATCGTAAATTTTCGGAAAATGACAGTTTTAGAAATTCTTATACGTCAAACGATTTTTTCGCAGAATTATTAGATCGTTTCGAGTAATTGAATATATTTTTGAAAACCTTACCAAAAATAGCAATGGTTTCATTCAACACGAACTTTGTTTCAACAATATTCAACTTTGAAAGCCCCATTTTTAGTTATAACAATTAAATTTCGAGAAATTTTCGTTTTTTTTTTTTTTTTTTTTTTAAATGCCCATCAAAGTCCTCGAATTCGCTTTTGGGCGCATTCCGACCATAATCTTGAAAAATGACACGTTTGTGTGTGATGAGGGGGGGGGGGGGGGTGAAAATTGTAAATTTTTCTACATTAATGAACGAGATATCAAAATACATGTTTTATGATCTACTGACATTGAGTCTATTTCTGATGCAATTTTGCCAAAAAAAAAACGTAAGATGGTATTGGAAGGAGACATAGACGGGGCTGGACTCAAAATTTTGGAAAATTTTCAAACCGTATATCAAAGTGCAACTGGATTTCATTTTTGAGTAAATTTTGGGCTAAAAACATCAGGTACCGGAAGGACAAGGAGGGGGGTATGGAATAAAAAAAATCAACATTTTTCGAAATTATCGCTTGAGGCATTAAATTCTAGGTTTTTTCACCTTCCAAGTTCATTTTTGAAATCTGCATTTCATTTAAAAAAAAAAACAAAAAGTTTTAGGTAGCTAGGTACTTCAGAAATGGATTCTTATTCTGGGAAATTTTCAGATGAGAAACAACTGGGATTTGGCCTCCTTCAGTTCGCGAAAAAAAAGCTGAAATTTACTACCAAAAATTTTCAAGCACAAAAGAAAAATTGCCAATTTTCTGTCACAATGAATACACTTGCGATTTTTTCATTTTTTCGCCATTTTTTGATGAAAACATAAAATTTGCTATACTTTTCCAAGCCCTTGAGCTACCGATTTCTCAAAGCAATACTTTCATTTTTATTTCGAAATCCCCTAGAGACACTGTGAATATTAAAAATCCCAATTCGATACGAAAATTTCGAAAATATGCATCGATTCTGCATAATTTTCCAACCAAAGTTGGATTTTTTATACCGAATCAAAATTTAATCCCTGTAATTCTCAAACACGAAATAACAATTTGGAAAGAAATGGAAGGGGAAGGAAGGGGGGAGAGTTATTTTCTGTCCTAGCATTTTCAAGGAACATCGATTGGAAAATTTTCGAAAAAATTAAAACACAACTAAATCAAAACGAGCCATTTTTTTGTACAACGAATTGAGAATTTTACCTTGGGGGGGGGGGGTTAAAAATTGAAATTATAATTACAAAAATTCTTCGTTTGGATTGAAATAAATCAAATAAAATTATGAGAAATTCATCCTAAAATTCTGGAATTTACTATTAATAAAAATATGTTTTTTTTCGAAAGCCCAGCAAAAAATTTCAGTTTGAGCAAAAATAGAATAACAATTGGGGGGGGGGAGTCTTAGCAAGAAATAAATGTGATTTAATATAAAATTAAACAAAAATATACTTATTCATAAAATTATCAAAATAAAGAAGTCTATTCAGCCTGAGGGAAATAAGGATGAAAAATGTTGAAAAAAATGCCATTCAAAAGCTGAAGTTTCTTCATTTTTTTCAACTTTTCAGCCATTCTTTTGCCTGAAATTCTGTACTTAGGCCGTGGCAAAACTTTGTAACTTTTTAGCTAACGAGTAGGCGAATAAAATGTGAAAAAATATTTTCGACTGCCCTACTCATCAATTCCATCAAATTCGAGACGAAAAAGTTCGTGAAAATCGACAAAACGCAAAAAATTTGCCATCAAGATACCCGAAATAAATTCCAAACTGATACCAAAAAAAACCACCAAATTCTTTCAAAACCGATGTACATAGAAATAAAAAAAAAACGAAAAAAGTATCGAAACTATGCCCAAGAAACCAAAAAAAAAAAAACACCATTTTCATTCAATTCCCAACAATTTCCTCACCCACATCGAACCCTTCCCATCGCTCTTTTCATAATACATTTCAGTCCAACTTCCTCCAATTTTCACCATTTCTACAGCCAAACCTTCCATAAAAAAAACTTCCCCTTCGTTCGGCAAAAAAACCACGTCCGCGCGATAATTTCCGCACACTCGGGGCGCCTCGTCACTTCGCAGTCTTCTTATCGTTTCATAAACGAATAACAGTCCCCGGTCATCACCCCATCCTGCCAGCTGACTCGAGCTTTCAAAAGTCTGCACAAAAATCCAACCCTCGGTTGAGAAAATCCTTCTTCGTCGCGGGTCGGACACGACTCTTCGGAGATGCGATGCCGGCGGCGTTATTATAAAGGTACATACACATCCGAGAGGATTTGACAGTTGCGTAATAGTGAAGAAACAAGAGGGAGGCAGGGATACAGACGGGGTGACGATGACGGCGGCACGACATTGAACCAGCCAATAACTATGACGTCAATAAAATAATTTTCCAATTTCGAAGCCTTTCCTTTGTTCGGGTGCGCCGCGCCGCCGCCGCCGCCATCGGGCCCTCGCCTCGCGTATTCGTATATTTTCTTCCATAATAGTAAATCCTCTCGCCTCGGCGTTGTCGATGTCGTAACTAAGTCTCGTACTACGACGGAAACGCGTTATTCGCCGAATTATGAAATATAAACCTCTCGAGTGTTTGTTGTATAATTTTTTCATCATTAGGTTTCTCTCCCTCTCTCTCTTGAGCCCCTTTCCACCTCTAACTAAATCCCATTCTAGTCGTTTTCTACCTCTATCATCTCGAATATCTCGTGGGCCATCAAAAATTCGAATCTCAAAATCTCGATTCTTTATCATCGCTGTTAAAACAGCTTAAAATATCGTCATTCGTAATCGAACGAATACTCTACACAATAAGACGTATCTACGAATAAACTACGCACTGTCGTCGTCGTTAAAACCGAACCGGTTCGCGATTCGCTGATGGATTATTCAATATTAAACGAGTTAGGCGATTTTTTTTTTTTACAACTCGACGACGTACATACATCGGTGTGCTTGTATTCGTACCCCAGCTACACACATAATCGCCAACCAACAATAATTTTTTATAAATATGACATAGAAGCACGTACGCTAATAGTTAGTTCGTCGTACCTGCAGAAACACGAGTACATTATGTCGAAGCAATGTACAAATATGATATACGTGTCCGATATGATTTGATATACGGTCTACGTATATGTGCGTCTGTGTCTACGTATAGTTCCAAGAGAGCGGCAAGAGGCTCAGGTATCGTCCAACCCCCTCTCCCCTCGGCCAGGTCGTCGTTTCGATATACATTGTGTATATCTATATATGGAGCCGAGAAGTATGC
Organism: Pseudococcus longispinus; assembly: GCA_900064475.1. Taxonomy (NCBI): domain Eukaryota; kingdom Metazoa; phylum Arthropoda; class Insecta; order Hemiptera; family Pseudococcidae; genus Pseudococcus; species Pseudococcus longispinus. Next base: position 1,857 of record FIZU01039055.1, on the reverse strand, counting down.
GAAAAATTCTGTCGTTTAGGGTATTTTTTTTCTCTTTTCATTCTTCTTATTCTTCGTTTCGCCGTCATTCGTACACGTAGTACTTGACACGTTGACATGATTTTTCCCATGTCAATTTATCAGCGGTTCGCGTCGCGGCTTCTCTCTGTCTCACTCGCGACTCGTATTATGTAGTTAGAGGTAAGGTACTACACACAGACACAGACATGGCTACACACATACAAGACAAGTCGACGTACTGCTAACGATAAAATATTGCACGATGAAGGTATCTAGCTATGATGTATATGTAGATTGTATATGTATGACAAGACAACGGGCGCTAATCAACTTGTACAAACGTGTACGGTGTACGTATAGGTTTTTTTCTTCCATCTCCCTGGCACGCAGGTATGTGTATTTCGACGTACACGCTCGCGAATAAAATAATAACCGGCGTATAATTATCGGTAACGAGAGTAAGAAGCGAATGCACACTTACGTATCTCGTTCTGTCAACGTTGAAGCGAGCAGAGTGTACCATTGCGGTTCGCCCTCCGGTTGGTTCACTAGATAAAGGACTTTTTCTGTAACATAAAAGAAAAACGATCGCGATTAATACACGTCAAGTCGAACATAAGTTATTTGTGAAGTTATGAGATAAAAAATACAATAACATGACATCGAAAAAAAATTACATCAGGTTTTTGCGACGTTTCCGTAGCGAAGTAACTAAAAATATTTGAGATGCATTAGATTTTTTCGAAATTTTGACATACTTTGCTAATAGATTGGTTAAGTATCAATAACGTTTTTGTAACGTTTCTGTAACGGTTTAGTAACGTTTCAGTAACGTTACTGGAGCATTTCAGTAACGTTAGAGGAACGTAACAGTAACGTTTTCATAACGTTTCAATAACGTTTTTGTAACGTTTCTGTACCGTTTTCGTAACGTTACAGTAACGTTTTTGTAACGCTACAGTAACGTTTTCGTAACGTTTCAATAACGTTTTCGTAACGTTTCAATAACGTTTTCGTAACGTTTCAATAACGTTTTCGTAACGTTTCAATAACGTTTTCGTAACGTTTCAATAACGTTTTCGTAACGTTTCAATAACGTTTTCGTAACGTTTCAATAACGTTTTCGTAACGTTTCAATAACGTTTTCGTAACGTTTCAGTAACGTTTTTGTAACGTTTCAGTAACGTTTTTGTAACGTTTCAGTAACGTTTTTCATAACGTTTCGGTAATGTATTCATAACGTTTCGGTAAAGTTTTCATAACGTTTCAATAACGTTTTCGTAACGTTTCTGTACCGTTTATGTAACGTTTTCATAACGTTCTAGTAACATTTTCATAACGTTTCAATAACGTTTTCGTAACGTTTCTGTTCCGTTTTTGTAACGTTTTCATAACGTTTCCGTAACGTTTCTGTACCGTTTTTGTAGCGTTTTCATAACGTTTCAGTAACGTTTCCATAACGTTTCAATAACGTTTTCATAACGTTTCGGTAACGTTTTCATAACGTTTCGGTAACGATTTTCATAACATTTTGTAATGTTTTCATAACGTTCCAGCAACGTTTTCATAACGTTTCTGTAACGTTTCTGTACAGGGGTGGCAAGCCAGCCGAAAACTGAAAGCCGAAAGATTTTTTCCGGATTAAGCCGAAGCCGAAAGCCTAAGTCGATACTGACTGAAAAGCCGAAAGCCGATTACGTTCGGCTTTTAATCGGCCTTTTCAGCTTTTAATCGGCTTTTTTTAGCTGTTTTTTTTTGCTTTCTATCGACTTTTAACGGATTTTTCCGACTTTTCATCGTTTTTTTTTCCAACTTTTTATCGGCTTTTTAAACAGCTTTTTATTGACTTTTTATCCG
>FIZU01039052.1:0-11460 GCA_900064475.1 Pseudococcus longispinus | reverse complement strand
CATTGCGTCATGTTGTGCTAGACACTAGTACTTATAACCCCCTTTAGGTGTTGGGGTCCAAAATTGAACCTAACGGCCAGAAGGTCGCGATTTTGCAATTACCCCAATTTTGCAATTACCCCACTACACCTTATAAAAATTTTGTTGAAAATTTGAGAGAAATTTGGCACCACTGATTTTGCATGTAGGGGGCTGAAAATTTCTAGGATTTATTTTCTCACAAAAAATAACAACTTTTGGGAATGGGAGCAAAACAAATCAGAAAAAAATTTTCCACCAAGTATAAAAATAAGAAATTTAATAAGTACCAATTGCCTATCTTTGAAACTGAAGGAGTAATCTTTAAATACTTGTTTATCAAGATTTTTACTTAGTTGTTTTCAACACACAAATACGAAAAACTTTTAAAACTTGCCAGGGATGAGACCATGGGGCAAGGTTGAGGAGGGGGTTGGTAGTTGTGTGGGGGGAGGGGGGCTGTAACCTCCTACGATGATGAAAGTATTTGGCAAACCACAAAATTGTTGATTTTTTCAGTAAATTTTTGCCCACATACTTCCATTGTTGAAGGAGGCTTAAGGCTTCAGCTTCATCTCGTCACCATTTTACTCATACACACCAATCCCCTCCCTTCTCCCAATCTTGGCAAGTACCTACCAAGAGCCCTTCGTATATGTTGAAGAGAAGTGAATACAAGAAGATATGAATTTTGATAAATTTTCCAATTTTGCTTGCCCCTTCAGTTTCAAAGATAGGCAACCTGTGGTTATAACAATTATTGGTCCTCTACTCGAACGCCATCCACCCAATATGACCATCGTTTAAATGATTCGAACATTTTTTTAGTTATTATTCTTAAATATCTGGAAAATGATGATTTTCAAGTTCAGGAATCGTGGTCCGAACCGAACCGAACCGAACCGAACCGAACCCGGAAAAACCCGATAATTTTAATGAAACCCGATCCGAAAATATCGGATGACCACTTAATAATTATGGCACGGTTGTGGAATTTCTGAGAAAAATTTAGGTTGAACTCCGTACATGTACCCGAATCCTGAACCCGAAACATTTTTCGGGTTTTTTCGTGTTCCGGGTTCGGGTTCGGGTTCGGGTTCGGGTACGGAGTTCAGCCTGAATTTTTCTCAGAAATTTCACAACCATGCCACAATTATTAAGGGGTCACCCGATATTTGAACTTGGAGAGAACTTTGAAAAAAAATGGTCCGAAACCAAACCGAACCAAACCAAACCAAACCAAATCGAACCGAACCTGAAAAAACCCGATTGTTACGTCGAACCCGAAATGAAACAAACCCCGAACCCGTTTCTTCCGAACCTGAAACCCGAACCCTGAACATATGGGTTTGGACCACCATTCCTGTTCAAGTTTCGGTAATTACATCGCCCCTTCAATTTAAGAGATAGGCAAAACCAATTATGAAAATGTTTTTTTGCTTGTTCAATCGAGTTGCATCAATGGCAAAATTATTCCTTCCTTTTATGCATCATTAATTGTATAGTATGAGTAAAAGTACAGGGTGTTGTGGTAGGAGTGTACCGCCTTCAAATCAGAAGTGCAGGTACCCAAACCACATAAGTGTATGTATGTTGGCAAACATCAAAATTTGAAGGGGCAATGTTATGCACTAATAATGGTTATTTTTTCAGTAAGTTGTGACTTCGCTGATTAATAGATAGACAATTTTTTTGGGACTTTCTTATAAAATTCTTTTTTGTTTTGCAAAATGAGCTGTATTCATGTTTGCCTAACTTTAAAATTAGAAGATCTACGACAATTTGAAAATTTGTAGGTGTTATAACTCCTTCAATTTGAAAGTTAGACAAAATTTGTAAAAGACCTTTTTGATAGACTATTTCATATTCTACAGAATTGATTTTTTGCACATTTTGTCTAACTACAATATTGAAGGAGCTACAGCCATTTGAAAATTAAAAAATGGTATAGCTGCGGTAAATTTAAACTTAGGCAAAATTTTAATGTTTAAAATTTATTTTGCAAAATGTATAGAGTGCAGCAGAAAAATAAGTCTCAATTTTTGCCTAGTTATAGTATCGAAGGAGATATTTATAAGGGATTTGAACATATTTCAACCATTATGGCTTAGAGGAGTGAAGTGTTGATCGAGTCATATCTTCTTTCCAATAAATTCTGTATAATTAGGTATGTTCTAAAAAAGTAAACACACAAAAAATAGTTTCAAGCAACAGTTGTAGAGGTTCAAAAGTCAATCATTTTTCATTCTATGATTTTTTCTACCTACAGATAGCTATAGATCCAGATATGGCTCAGGAAAGTAAGTACTTTGCTAATATCATTGAAAGGAATATAAATAGGAGGTTTAGGTCGGGGATGTTGCTGTATTTGGGAAGGGTGGCCCATTTGCAGACCGGTTATAGTGATACTTCAAAACCAGAATGACTATTATCGTTCTTTTTGGTGGAACAAAAAAGATCCATTTTTAATTCTTTACAACTTTTTCAAATGCCTAACTCCATTTTTTAATAAATTATTAACAACCGGTTCGAAACTACTGAACCAGTTTTGAAAATGATACTTTTGTTTGTATAGCGTTCATTTCGCGAAAAAAGAAATGGAATAGAATTTTTTGACATAGGTAACCAGCGGTTTATCATTTCCTGGACACTCTGGATGCGGGCCTAAAATTTTTGACACCGAAATTGGACGATTTCATCATGGGAAACTGTACGCCGTTTGATTCATCTCGATAGCTCTTTCCAGTCAAAAGTTATCTAGACCGTGCACTACTTTTGTGTCATGTCATAATGTGTAGGTCTCACTCTCACTTCAGCGATCTTAAGTTTATTTCTGTATGTGGTGATAATCTGGGCACAAAATCAAGTCCAAGACGCAGTATGTTCCCTGGGGACGTCTTCTGATGGACTATCTACAGCCAATTGTTCGGTAGATTTTATTGAACACCAATCAAAAGTTATATACGTGATTCCTAAAAATCTTTCAAAAACCGTGCAAGTGCGTGTATTCCTAAAATTAAATAGTTACCTATCTACATTTGAATTTGATTCATTTTGAATCATTATTCGTTACCTAATTATGATGTGTGAAGAATATCCCTTCCTTACTCGTCAATTGATTTTTCAACAGGTTATCGATCTTAGACCAAAAACTGACTTAGATACAGTTCAAACTGCTGTTGCCCTAACACCGGACTCCTTTAAACCATATTCTCAAATAAAACGTATTATGATGCGGAAAAATAACCAGTTCCATGGATTCGTTGGTGGCGGAGTGACAAATTTTCAGCACATGCTGAGTACAGTATTTACAAGTTTAAATTCCCTAGAATATCTCGAATTGAGCAAATGCTACTTGAAAGATACGCTTGTAGTGCATTTACCACCACAACTCAAAATTCTCAACATGGATGAGAATCAATATCAGAAGCTTAATGTTCACTGGGCTGACGAATTGGAAGAATTGAGTGCAAAAAATAATAAACTCGCGAATATACCAAAACTTTCTGTGCCAAAACCTCCATTGAAAATATTGCGATTGAATAATAATCCATTGAAGGAGATGACCGTGACTGATATCGCAGAACTTTGTGAATTGCAATTGTTAGAATTGAATTTTCATTTCACTGGTCATTTTGTTAGTTCAGCTGGGTATTGTCAATGCACAATGCTAAAAAAATGGGCCCAAGAAATTGAACTTAAAGGATTAGAAAATGTTAAATGCTATGACAACGGTAATTTCTATTTACAGATATTTATGTAGTGGATATTTCATGTCAGTGCATCGCCTTCAAACCAGAGATGCAGCTACCCAAACTACATGAGTGTATGGATGTTTACCGACCACGGATTTGAAGGGGCAAAGTTATGCACTAGTCCTAGTAGATACTTTAAACCGTCGTAAAACCGATGATAATATAGATAGGAAATTTTTTTCGAAACTTTCTTGTAGAACTTTTCAAGCTCAACAAAATGAGTTATATTCGTGTTTTGCCTAACTCAGAAATTGAAGGAGCTACATTGATTTGCTTTGTAGGCTTCATAACTCCTTTGATTTTCAAATTATGCAAAATTTTTCAAGAGTTATTTTTTGTTGAGCTTTTTGAGCTATACAAAATGAGCTAATAATTTTTTTGCCAAACTCCAAAATTTAAAACATGAGAAACAATTCTGAAAAAAAATTTGAAAGAAAAATTTGAATTTTGGGAAAATAATGTCATTTTACATTTTTTAATGGTTGTAGCTCCTTCAATTTTAGAGTTATGCTAAAAATTATTAGCTCAATTTATAGAGCTCAAAAAGCTCAACAAAAAATGTCTCTTTAAAAATTTTCCACAACTTGAAAATTGAAGGAGTTATGCAGCCTACAAATTTTGAAATCGATCATTGTAGCTCCTTTACTTTTAGAGTTAGGCAAAATATGAAAACAAATAATTTTGTAGAGCTTGAAAAGTTCTGCAAGAAAATTTCAAAAAAAAATGTCTATCTATATTATCAGCGGAGGAGTTACGATGTTTTGAAACATCTGCCAGGACTAGTGCATAACGTTGCTTCTTCAAATCCCGGGGTCGGCAAATGTGCATACACTCATGTAGTTTGGGTACTGAATTTTTGGTTTGAAGGCGATGCACTGTGACAGGAACACCCTGTATGCGACACATCCAACTTCTGAGTTGGAAGGGAAAAATTATTTTTCTGATTGCATAACTGCTTTTTTGAAGGAATTTGACAATTTGAAAAAAATTGAGTAATTTTTAGTAACTGTTGGTACACTCTGTATAGGTACAGGGTGTCCAACTGTCCGGTGAATGGTGTGCTAAACTTGAAATTTGAATATAACGGAATATCATTAGGACCATTCAGATATGTTCATCACTGATATGCTCCAAGAGTTGCACATGTGCCATATGTGAAGGGGCTAACTTGGCAACATTCATTTTTTGTCAAACGTGACATGCAGTGTTGCCAACATGATTATATGAATTAAAAAATTTGGTAATTTTTCGAAAATTATTGGTGGACCTGGTAGAGGTTAATGAAAGAAACAAAAAACTTTATGTGAACATGTTACCCAACTTTGAATTTGAAGGGGCTGCATGAAGTTTAGAAATAATTAATTATTGTCCCTTCAAATTTGAAGTTAGGCAATATATCAATATATATAACGTTTTTTGTTTCTTTTATTAACCTTTACCAAGTCCACCAATTATTTTTGAAAAATTTCCCAATTTTTAAATTCAAATGATCATGTTGGCAACACTGCATGCCACGTTTCACAGAAAGTGGATGTGTTGCCAAGTTAGTCCTTTCACATTTCACATACTGCAAGTATGCAACTTCTCGAGCATATCGGCAATGAATAGTTCTGACCAAACCATAAGAAGGTATGTTGAATCAACGTGTTGCCTATCATGAAAATTGAAGGAAAATGTATTTTCAAGAACAAAAAAATAGAATTGAAACGAATTTTCAATCATGAGAGTGAGTAGTCAATTCAAAATTGAAAAATTCCTTCCTTACATAACTTTTTGTCTAATTTAAAATTTGAAGGGGCAATAAATAAACATGAGTTGAAACAAAAAAATTCTAAAATAGATTTCAATGAAAGTAATGAATATCTCAATACTTTGAAAACTGAATAAATTCTGTTATGAATTGGTTTTTGAGTTTTTGAATTTACTTTGAATGTAGTTGGCTCCTGCAATTTTTATGAAAGGCAAAAAGTCATCATAACAAAATCTGTTCAATTTTCAAAGTTTTATTCATCGCCTCCATTGAAATTTTTCAGTAATTTTTCTGTTTCAAATTACATTTACAGTTCCTTTAATATTGAAATTAGGCAAAAAATTATAAGAAGTAAATTTGTTCAGTTTTAAATTTACTACTCACTCTCCTCCCCTCCTCGTCTCATGATTAAAAATTAATTTCAATTATATTTTTTTGAAAGCACATTTTCCCTTCAATTTCAAGATTGACAAATTATTCAACGGGAAGGCGTACAGCTAATTGCATAATCGAAAAATTGTTTAAGAGCGTGCACAACCAACTTATTCAATTTCTGTTGATAAATTTTTTTCACCCTTTATGGGTATTTTTTTTTGACAAAAAAAGAAAAGCAAAAAGTTGTCTCTTTTCAATGATCTAATCCTTATCTCTCCATCAGAATTGTCAAAAGGTCACAGGTCTATTTAAATTTTTGAAGAGATAAATGATTTTTAAATCATAATCAATTCTAAAAAAAATTGAAATTGAAATTTTTTGAAAATATTTTGACCCCTACCAGCAACTTAGAGGTTGGGCAAACCAGTGTAGGTTTTCCTAGGTCTGGTACTTCGACCACAATTTCATGAATTTCATCAACTTCTGTTTTATTTCAGCGGATAAACCAACCTGTTCGGAAAACATATTGGAAGAGGCTAGACATATACGTAAGAAATGCCCTCTGCTAAAAAAAGGTGTTACATCGACCTCAATACAAAAAGGTTTGAAGTACACATTTATGGTGATCATGCTCTTACTCTTGTTGGCTGCCCTAATCTTATACAGCATAAGGCATTTTCATTTGAGAGAATATTGGGCCGGTGAGTATCGAAAGATTACATACAGATATTTTACAATGATACTTACTTAATGAGCATTCTCTTTAAAAAAAGCTCACCATTTGAGAATGTCTCAAGCGACATCAATCAAAATGGAAGAAGGTGAAGAAGAGCCGTTCAAGTCACCTCAGCCAAGTGTGGATTCAACTATCGAAGGATGAACCATTTTGCAGACATCGATTCAAGTATTCAAATTTTGCCAGATGGATTTTTACCTGTTTTAATTTGAAATATTTCAATGCCCTGATCACTGATGTGAACTAAACTCTGAAGTTTGAAATAACATTCGATCATATGTTTTACTGTAATATTTAAAAGATGGTTGGTATGAGTGGCATTTTTTAATATGAATTTCTGTTTTTTTTTGTTTTTTTTTTTTACTATTTGTTTTTCCTTCAGTGAATTAGGTGAACAATGCAGTAATTTATTTAAAATAGTTAGTACTGAATGAGATATGAACCATTATGAGGATTTTGAAACTGACATTCACGCCCCTGAATGGGTTGGAGCTGTGATTTTAGAGTAGTTTTATCAAAAAAATAATAAAATTTTAGTTACTTTGAAAAAAAAAAAAAAAAAAAAAAAAAAGAAAGGGGGGGGCATAGTTTTTTAAAAGAAAAAAAAAAAAAAATTTTTTTTTTTTTAAAAAAAAAAAAAAAAAAAAAAAAAAAAAAGCAATGGGTGGGCATAGTATTTTAAAAGAGAAAAATAAATGGCTACTAAACTCGATTTATTTAAAAGTCGGTACATCGTGAACAATTTTTTATCACTTTTTTTTTTTAAATGTACCTAAATGAGTTTAGCAATAAATTAATTAATCGATTACATTTCATTTTTTGAACTAAATGGCTTATTATGAGTGAAGACCTATTACTTATGAATTCATTAATAATTTTACATAAAATTATGTACATATTCAAGCATCAACGTAATGAATCAACATGAGATTTTTCAAACAGGTAAAATACCCTTATGTGTTTTTTACGTTGGTTTTGTTTTTTCAAATATTTCAAAAAACATTCAATGTTCATTCACTAGCTTCTGAATACCTAAGTTTTCAGTGATTTATCGATATTTTGTATACATAGGTCTCACATCATCGATAGTAATTTTATTTCTGTATGTGAAGATAGTATGGGCTCAATGGTATGAAAAATCCCTAGTAGCAGAATGTACCCAGATGACTGTTGAAGGACTATCTGCAGCCAAATGTGTGACAGACTACTTTTCAGGAATTAAACAGGATTTCTTTAAACTTCCTACAACTCTTCCAGCATCTTTACAAGTACATACGTATAATGAAATTATTATACTTAAGTGCACTTTTTGAATAATCCAAACGGAAAAATATTTATCACGAATCATTTCTCAACAGCTTATCGACTTCAAATCAAAAGATGACAATGCTTATAGTGGAATTATCATAGAGGCGGACATGTTCAAACCGTATACTAAATTGAAACGTATTCTAATGAAGAAAAATATTCAAATTCTTTTGACATCCACCGCCGGTTCCTTAACTCGAAAGGAAGAACTTCAAGAAATATTCAAACACGCTTTAATCGGTTTAGATTCGCTGGAATATCTCGAAATGAACGAATGTTATTTAGGAGACTGGGTTTCAGTGTATTTGCCATACCAACTGAAAATTCTCAACTTTGATAAGAATCGTTATCACAAGATCGATGTTCACTGGGCTTCGGACCTGGAAGAATTGAGTGCGAAAGAGAATTACCTCGAAAATATACCAAAACTTTCTGTACCAAGTCCACCGTTGAAAATATTGCGTTTGAATGAAAACCCATTGAACGAGATGACCGTTACTGATGTTGCGCAACTTTGCGAAATAACCTTGTTAGAATTGCAGTTTTCTGACCAAAGTTTTTATGTCAGTGAAGCAGGCTATTGTCAGTGTTTATTGCTGAAAAAATGGGCCAACGAGACTGAACTTAAAGGAGTAGAGAATGTTAAATGCTTTGACGGGGGTAATTCTAATTTACTTACATATAACTATGTAGCTCGTGATATTTGGGCTGAAATTCAGTACACTTGTTTAGCATTGAGTAGGTACCAATGTACTTTTGTTTTATTTCAGCAAATAAACCAGAATGCTCGGAAAAGCTATTGGAAGAGGCTAGGCATATACGTAAGAAATGTCCTCTGCTAAAAAAAGGTGTTACATCGACCTCAATACAAAAAGGTCTAAAATACACATTCATGATTATTATGCTCGCATTGTTGATAGCTTCTTTTATCTTATACATAATAAGGCATTTTCATTTGAGAGAATATTGGGCCGGTAAGTAAAGATTAGGTACATACAGGGTGTTCCAAGAATGGTCTGCCAAAGGCATCTTTCTGATGAACATGTTGCCTATTTCAAAAAAATCTATAAAAATCAATTTTCAACTGAGGGAATGGGTAGAGCTTGGAAAATTGAACAAATTTTCATATTATGATTTTTTGCCTAATTTCAAAATTGAAGGGGCTATAATAAATTTTTAAAATAAAAAATTCTAAAAATTGCTCGAAAAAATTCCATTGCCGGAATAAGTAGTATTTTGAAAAACAACCAATTTTAGTAATATTTATTTTTTTGCCTAAAATAAAAATTGAAGGGACTATTTAAAAAATTGAGGGTAGAACAAATTGTAAAAATTTTGAATTTTTCAAGCTACGGTTTTTTTTATTTTGATTTTAAGCAGAACAATGAACATAACAAAATCGGTTCATTCTAATTGTTTTATTTAAAATCATTTTGATAACCCCTTCAATTTTGAAGTTAGATAAAAAATTAATTAACAACCAAAATTTTTAATTTTTCGAAGTAGGTACTCCTCATTCTCATAGTTAAAAATTGATTTTGATTCCATTTTTTTGAAAAAAAAAATCTCCTTCAATATTCGAGATAGGCAACATGTTCATCTGGATTTTTTTTTAGTGATATCTTGTTGTAGGCAATTTCAAATCTGGAATATGACAGACGATTCGCGGAACACCTTGTACATATGAGTACATTTTCACCGCCAATATCTAATGATTATTTTTTTAAAAGCTTACCATTTGAGGATGGCTCAAGACGTATCAATGGGCATGGACGAAGACGAAGAAGAACCATTTCAATCACTTGGGGAACAGTCAACTGGAGAACAGTCAGCTGGAGAACAGGAAAGTGCATCATTGAGCATCGAAGAATGAACCATTTTGGAAACATTATTTTATTCAAATTTTACCAGAAAGAATTGCACCAAAACAATTCATCAAGTTCCTACATTCAATCAATAAGTTTGAAATATTATCACGCCCTGATGTTGACTAAACTTTGAAATTTGGAATAAGGTTCGATCCATCGATCGTACAGATATGTTTTACTGTACTACTTGAGTCTTGTGAGCTGGTGTGAGTAGCATGTTTTTTAAAAATACGAATCAATTTTTTTTAACCATTTAGTTTTTTTTTTTTTCGTGAATACCTGAATTGCGTGCCAAAATAATGCTGTTATTTCTTCGAGTTCGTATGTATTTAATAGATATTTTAGTGAGAAATGAAATGAACCATAAGAAAATTTTGAAACTAAAATCCATGCCACTGAATGGGTCAGAGCTGAGGATTAAGAATAGTTGAACCAGAACTTCAGACGACTTATGTTTCTACTGTTCTATTTTGAAAAATGGCAAAAAAAAGAAGCACTTGAGTAGGTATTTATGCAAGGAGTCTGGTGAATGATCGTGCATACTTATTTGAGATTGGAGGAGAGGGGGAGTCGAAAAGAAGTTATGGGGTGCGACGTTGAAAGGTCGTGGAAAAAATTTTGAGTCCCTGACTTGAACCAATATTTTGTAAATGGGGTTTAAAATTTTGAAATTTTTAAAAATTCCCAAAAAATCTTGTTGTTATGATTGTCATTAGCTAATTATTTTCAAAAAAATAAATGAAAAAAAAATATCGTAAAATTAGCCCAAAAATAATGGAAATCATTGAAAATGTTGTAAAAAATAATTGAAATTATCATAAAAATTGTTAAAACTATAATGGAAATTACAAAAAAAAAAATTCTAAAAATTGTGAAAATTGAAACAAAATGGAATATGAGAAAATGGTTTGAAAACGATAAAAAAAATATTCAGGTTATACTTAATTGCCGAAACTTACGCAAAAATTAGGAAAATATTGTAAAAATGGGTAAAAAATACAATGAAATCCGTCGAAAATCTTGTAAAAACTGCTAGATGAATTTTTACTGATTATAAAAAATTTATGAATATCACAAAGTTTTTTTTTATGGCATTTCAATCACTTTTACAACATTTTTCAACGACTTTTAGGAATATTTTACAACTTTTATGAGATACTTGTTATGATTTTTTTTTGACCTTTTTATAACAAAATTTTCGCTAATTTTTATGAAAATTTAAAAAATTTTAGCGCAATTTTTCGACAATTTTAATGATTTTTTGGCAGTTTTTGCAATATTTTTTACAATTTTTTTAAATTTTTTGGTCCTTTTTATAGAATTTCTAATATTTTTAAAGGATATTTTCAGCTTCATTTTACAAAATTTGAACTAAGGTGTAGTGGGGTAATTGCAAAATTGTGGTAATTGCAAAATCGCGACCTTCTGGCCGTTAGGTTCAATTTTGGACCCAACACCTAAAGGGGGTTATAAGTACTAGTGTCTAGCACAACATGACGCAATGAACGGATCCGAGCTACCTTCCGTGTGAACGTTGTAACATAAAATCTTGTCATACCCATTTTCAAGTTGTCAGTGAAATTCATCGCATATTCATAAAAAAATTTCTAGTAATTTTAAAAATTTTGGGAAAATTGAGTGATATGGTTT
>FIZU01039049.1:0-16193 GCA_900064475.1 Pseudococcus longispinus | reverse complement strand
AAGTCCAAAAAAGTCTGACATTATGTCTAAAAGTCAGCGTGACGAAATTTTCCGCGAGATCCCTTTCCATAGGAAAAGCATTTATCCTATGCTAAAATTTAAAAACATTTGTAAAATTGAATTTTTCAATAAGGCATTTGACCTTTTCAAGATATTGCCAGATAGAAAAAATTTGAGAACAAAAAAAGACCGATTTTCAAAATGTTGGAGCTTTTGTTTAAAGTTTATTAAAAACATTTCAAGAGAAAATATTTTAAAAGTTACAAAAATCTTTGAACCACTTTCGAAAAATAGTTGCAGGCTTGGTAAAGTGATTTTAATTTTTTTTAGTGATTTTAGGCCTTTTTTTCCGGGAAAATAGTGAATTAATGGTGACCCAAATTTTCAAGAAAACGAAGCTTGCTGACCAAAATTGTAATTAATCCTTTTTTCCCTTCGAAAAACCTCAATAATCAAATTTCAATGAGATTAAAACTAAATTAGAATACCAAAAAATTTGAAGTAATTTTGAGTTAACCTTTCTTAATTTCTTCAATAAAAACTATGAGATTATTAAATTCGAGTTCATCAAATTAATTTAAAAAAAATTTTGATCCAGCTGTGTCAGTTGAAATGAAAGAGGAAAGGATCCAAGGAGACTCATTGATATGATATTATACTCGATTTAAACAAAAGAAATGCACAAATGAGTGAATTCGAAATTCTGAAAAAAAATACATAATAATGATTCTTCGAAAAAAAAGGTAATTTCAATAACCCAACAACCAAAAGACTTTTTTTTAAAGTGACATTCAACTTTTTAGTCTGAGAAGAAAAATTTGAGAAAGAATTCATTTTTTAAAAATATAATGAAGAAAAAATTGATTTTTAGGAAGTTTTGAGCAAAATAGTGATAAAAAATGACCGAGATGCAAAATATTGACAAAATCACTATGTGTAAAACTGGTTCCCTTTCACGCTTGTATTTGATTTAATCATCTAATTTTAACCAAAAAAATGAAAATCAACAATTTTTAATGAATTTTTTTACTAAAAACATTCGATTATCAAAGGTCTTTACTAAAAATTTTTTTGAAGGCTCTTTTGAATCTGTTAGGCGATTCTGAACCATTTTTTATTGTCGATTTCATAACTAATGTCAAGTTTTTTTCCACCACAATGATGAAATTTTACAATTTTTGACGATTTTTGAAACTAAATAACGATTTTTAAAGCAAACTAAATGTCCTTCAAAAAAATTGATAGAAAGGAAATTTTAAAACGCAAAATTTATTTTCTTTATGGATTGACACTTTTTCTATTGGGGGGGGGGGGGGGGGGGGGTCTTAATCTTCCAGATATTTTTACGAAAAATTCGTTGAAAATTCAACTGTAATTTTTCATCGTAAATATTTTGAAGCCTAATCGTCTCCACAAAGAATGAAAAAATAATATGTACATTTTTTCCAAGAAAAAGTTTTTGTTGAGAAGAAACCAAAATTTTAACATATTATATACTTTGCGATGACCAACCCTGTAAAAAACGACATGAAATTCCGTCACGCTGACTTTTAGACATTTTATCAGACTTTTTGACCTTCGAAAAATGTTCAGATTACCACTGACTTTTTGTACCTGGAAAATTTTAGAGATAATGCTGACTTTTAGACATCTTGTCAGGCAGAGTTTTTGGACTTGGAAAATTTCAGAGATCACGCTGACTTTTAGATTGTGTCAGACTTTTTTGGACTTGGAAAATTTCAACTTTATGGGCTTCAACAATTTCAAGAAAAGTTCAAATCAGAATATTATCAGACAGCTTCTTACGTAACACTGACTTTTAGACATTTTAAGAGACTTTTTCGAACTTGTTGACTTTTAGACATTTTGTTAGATTTTTTTGGACTTGGAAAAATTTCAGAGATCATGCTGATTCTTAGACATTTTGTTAGGCAAGCACTTCGGATTTGAAAAATTTTAGAGATCACGTTGACTTTCAAACAGTTTGTCAGACAATTTTAGATAATTTTTTTGGACTTGAAAATTTTTTCAGATTTCCAACGATTTTTTGGACTGGAAAAATTTCAGAAATTCTGACTTTTTCGATTTTGAAAAATTTGATCAAGTGGTCAATTGACTTTTGAACTTGGAACAATTTAGATCGTTTCAAAATTTGACTTTTAGACATTTCAAGAGACATGATAACATTGTGTCCGACTCTTTGAACTGAGGGGGGGGGGGAGGCGAGGCAGGAGAGAATTTTTTCCATCAGAATATTCGTACTTACGATAGGTCTGTATTATTTTTGGACTTTTTGCAGTTGGACCCTGAAATTTTATCTTCAATTTTGAGCTCATTCATTCCAGCTTGAATTTCTCTAGATTGTCTCAATTCATCCTTCACTTCATAATTTCTACACAATCGAAGATACAGGCCCTAGCATTAAAATATCTACATCTAAAATTTTTTATTTTTCAGCCGATCCGAACCCACTTGCATCAAGGGCAAAAGAGCCAAAAAATTGAACAAAAAATTTATCAAAGAGCATAACGAATTCAGAACTAAACACGGTGTACCTGCATTGGAACTAGACCCCAAAGTAATTCCAAATACAAAATGGTCTGCAATTCGGCATTAACACAGTCCTATCATTCTTTTCAAATAGTTAATCAAAGAGGCAACCGATTGGTCTTATCACCAGGCCAAAAAAGGTATAATGGAACACAGTAAAGGACACGAACGCTTTGGAGAAAATATAGCAAAATGGTTCACCCTAGATGGCGAAGAATTACCTTTAGTCCAAGCTTGGTACAGCGAAATGGGCAAATACAAAGGAGGAGACTTCAGTATAGATACATGTACCGTACAAATTGACTATTTAATCGATAAACCACTAACTTTTCCTCATTATACTTAGGCCATTACACTTAGGTAGTTTGGAAGACGACTCGTAAACTTGGATGTGGAGTTTGCGCAGATTCCGAAGGTAAAAACCTATACATCACTTGCAGATATTTCCCTTCTGGTAATCACTCGGGAGAATTCAAAGAAAACATATTGCCAACGAAATCAAATCACAAAGACACCAGTACAAAAAGACCTTCTACAAAAGA
Source organism: Pseudococcus longispinus (assembly GCA_900064475.1). Classification (NCBI taxonomy): domain Eukaryota; kingdom Metazoa; phylum Arthropoda; class Insecta; order Hemiptera; family Pseudococcidae; genus Pseudococcus; species Pseudococcus longispinus. The sequence continues at coordinate 13,101 of FIZU01039049.1, read as the reverse complement.
CAATGATGATGTTTCAACTGCAGACTTCAAACAAGACTCAGATATCAAGAAAATCCTACTGCCCGCAACGACAATATTCCTTCTACTTCTAAGCTCGCTACCAGTAGCAGTTTTATTTACCATAATGTACAATTACGTTAAAAAATGATCACCTGTAATAATCCTCTTTACAATATATATTGCCATGTCTGGAATAACACGTGAGTTGCGTATGCAACGGTAGCTTACAATGATGACATTGTAAACAAGCCAAATGCCATTGTCTGTCGACCGCCAACAAGTAAAATCTATCTTCGATGCATTGGAAACAAGCTGCGCAAACGGCCGTCGACGTTTTGCCACCGACCATCGAAACATCGCCAGTGGCCGGACTTTCGGCTCGATCTCGATGCTCTTTTAACATCTCTGTAATATATCAACGCTATAGATAATACGACTCTTGTATATTTTAAAATCGTGTAAATGTGGCCATCGAGAAGGATATAAATTTTGCACGAAATTCGACTCGTTTCGCGAGTCTCAATATAGTCATTACTTTACTAATTTCTTTGTCGTCCTCTCTAATTCGACGCAATTTATCTCGCTCCTTCGATCGTATATTATATTAAACGTAACGCGAATCCCGAAAACCTTTTCTTAATTGCTCCCTCGCTATGTTCTTACGTAATTACACCGAAACGCAGCGGCATGGCAGACGAAATACGACGACGACGACACTTCGGATTCTTCAAAAACCCGAAACAACCTTATTTGATTTACGAGACGTATTCGCGTATATTTCTATAAAAGCCAGACTGTTTACAAGTCATGTGTGGCATACGAGTTAATGGATCGTGAGATACCATGTACGATACATGCACGAATCAACCTATCGAGCCAAAATATTTTCCGGGCCGTCAACCGGGGCACGAAATCATCCACGAATCAGCCCGATTGGCTAGATTTTCGGGCCAGAATTTCATTCTAACACGAATCTATTGGTAAGTATTTTCGTACGATTTGCTCCTCCTTTTCCTTCGCACCGAGTATTTTCTTAGTTTATCGTACAAATTACGTCATTTTGTTTTTCCCTTCCTCAAAAACCGTGAAAAGTTGTCGTCAAGACGATGAAAGAAATATGAAACAGATGAGTAATTAAATTATGCACGAAATTCGAACGATTTAAAAATGGAATTATTTCATTTAGAACCGAAACACATAAAAGAATTAACGAAATTCTTCGGAAGAAGAATTTAAGAAAATACAAACGATAATTTTCAACTCTCCCCAACCCAAAATTGTCGTCTATTGAATGCTAAAACCAAATGAAAACAGTGTTGCCGATTGTAACTCTCGCAGGAGCAGAAATATGTATCACTATGATTTTGAAATTTCATCCTAATAATAAAATTTATACTCTATGAAAATTTTGGTGTGGAAAATTGTTGCTTGCACACGATTTTGAAGGAGCAACACAGCATTTAAATTTTATATATTTCATAACGCCTTTAACACGGGAGATAGGCAAAACTGGACTCCCTCAATGGACGAAGTTCCCAATTTGCTAGAATGATTTTTTTTTTTAGAAAATTTAGCATTTTTTATGAGAAAATTTGAAGATATTTATACATGAGAAAAATCAGAAAAAATTGAGTCTGACTCAGATATTTTCCATTTTTAGCCAACGAAAAAAAAAATATAAAAATAAAAACAATCAGTGAAGTTCGCAGAAAAAATCGTTGGAATTCACAAAAAATTGATGAAATTTGAAAAATCAGTACTTTTTGTTAATTTTTTACTTAATTTCACTGATTTTCCCTTTGCCGCAGCTGTGATTGCTTATCAATGATTTTTCATTGTTTTAGAATAACAAAGTGGTCAATAGGGCCCAAAATTTTACGTTTTGAAAATAGATAAAAAATATTTTTAGGGTGTCTGCTGAAATCGAGAAAGCAAAATTAGTATTTTTTCATGCTGAATAAACTTTAAAAGTGACCCCCCTCGCAGTGGAATTTTTAGACGACGAACTTTATGCCAAATTTTGAATTTTCCAGAAGTTGAAAACCATATTTATACCTTGATGACAAATTGGAAATTTTCAGAAATTTTGAGTCGAGCCTCCTCACTCCCAAAGTCCCTTCTGATTTTTTTTTTATTGAAATGACGTCACATACGATGATACGAACTCGAAAGATCAAAAAAAAATAAACATTGATACCTCACTCGATAATGTCGAAAAATTTTGATTTTTGGCCCACCCTTCCATATTTTTGGGACATCCCGGGATTTTAGTCAAAAATTATGTCAGCGAAATTAATTCCGGAGGTCAAAAATCATACCTACACTGAGGCAAGTCCCTCCCTTTTACTTTTTTTGGCGAATGAAATTGATTTCCAAAACTAACCCAGTCAACCAGTTTTTTAATTTTTTTTTTTGAAAAAAAATTTGACTTATTCCACTTTGGAAAAGAGATCTTCAATTACTTCGGTCTGATTTTGGCCAGACCTCAAAATATGCAAAAAAATTCCGAAAATTGTCAAAATAATACTGAAATATGCACTTTTTACTCCAAAAATATGCAAAATATGCATTTTGGGTCGAAATATGCAAAATGAAATTGGGCTCATTCGTCAGGAAATTTCATGAATCGTATACATCCTTAAAATATTCACTTTTTCTTCACTTCAAACAAATATGCAATTTCATAAAATTCAAAGCTGTAGTCATATCTAACTCAATTTTTTTTTAAAATTGAAAATTGATAAAACAAAATTAGTGTGGAATAAAGAATACAAATTTTTCAATAGTGATAAAAAAAAAAATTATTTTTGAAATAAAAAAGTCTCACCAATTTTTTTTCACTTTTCGTACTTTTTCGTATGAAGTAAAGAAAATTGAGAAAAATTACACTGAAAAAATCGTAAAAATTTAGTCTGAGTCAAATATTAAAATTTTCAGCTGCACTCCCCCCCCCCCCCCCCCCCAGTAAAGCCAACTTCGATTCTTTTGTGGTATTACTGATAGGCTGATTTGCTCTGTTATTCATCAGTCAATGAAAATCACCAATATACAGTCAAGGTTGCAGCACAGGAAAAAGCTAGTGACAAAATTTCACAGAAAAAACAAAACAAAGAGAACAATCGCTGAGAAAAATCAATGAAATTCGTACCAAAAATTCTTGAAATTCACTAAAAATTAGATAAAAATTGAAAAATCAGAAAATTTTATTCATTTTTCATTTAATTTTACTTATTTTTCCCTGTGCTTCAACTCTGATTATAAATTAATGATTTTTCACCAATTTAGAATGAGATAGCGGATAATGAGGACCAAAATTTCACATTCTAAAAATAAATGATGAGCAGTTTGGCATTTCATAAAGAACTGCACAAAACATTGAACCACTGATTATTGACTTTTATGAATATAATTTTTGTACTTGGATTTTGATGAATTTCTTTGGACAAAACTGATGGGGGGGAGGGGGGATTTGGGGTAGAATCATTCCCTCAGGTCAAAAAAAAAAGTATTTTGGTGAAAAACCATAAATATAATGCATTTAGAATGAATCGAAAAAATTACATACGACATTGTTGACCTCTTTTCTTAGAAAATTTGGAAAAATTTGCATTTTGAAGGCGAAAAGTTTGGCCTGAGTCGAAACTTTTGAATTTTCAGACCACTTTCCCCATCAGTTCACCGATCGAAAATACGTACCTAATCCTAAATACCTAATATAGTATCACCCTCCAAAAGAAAATCCTAAAACCGAGCCTGCTTTTCGATAATTTCCACCCAATTTTCTCACATCTTTCACAACAGGTATTTATCGATTACTGAAAATCTCAATGCTTCTTTATTCGTCCAATAATTGGAAAATCCAACCGACATAACTCGGAATTACTTAAATCAAGCGAGTTTCACCGCATTAAAAAATCACAATTTTTGTACATCTGTTCCAAGATTTCTATCGAATGCATCAATACGCGACATTCAACACCTCATCATTAGGCACTTTTTATACCCGAATGTTATTCTAAATATAAAAAATTAGAAAAAGTTGTAGGTACATTAATTTCATTACATCATTTGATTTCGATTCGCCAGCAAACAGCATTCCATTACACATATATTAAGGTAGGTGCCGAATTACATCTCATCTCCATACGAAATATCACCCACAAGTCGTCGCGCATTGCATTCGCCGCATTTAACAAGCTCCGGCGAATTTTGGAAACGCGATAAAAACGACATAATCACGACATTTCATTTCTCAAACGCGTACAGTACACGATGATGTAGCCGGAGCCTCGAGGGGACAGTATTATTTACAACTTGTATCGACTTCGATCCGTAGGAATGCCTGGTTTCGATCATAAAAATTGTCAAATCACTCAAACAGCATACAACATCAATTAGTCAAATAAGGTATTTCTGATGTATTTCGGGATAATTTGCGACCATCGAATGAAATACCCACCTCTATAAGCACAAATGGACGATACTTGTATATTTTTTTTTTCCCAAACCCATCGTCATATCAAACCTCAGCAGGTATATAGTATACAATATCTTTAGCTCGTTGCAGCATCCTACGAGTAACATAATATGCAAATTAACTCGTACACACCGACTTCAAAACGAGCAGTAATTACCGAACATTTTTATATTTCGAATTTGTTCTCCTTCTTTGCCCTTTGCACGGCCATGCTATCGCCAAGATATCTCATAAAGTGGAGGAGAGATCGATCGAAAATTCCTTCAAATAAAAATTAACTGCCTGATAAACATCTAAACTCTGTACCGTTTACCCAATCTATAATATACTGATACGGTTGTATTAATTTGTATGGAAATTTTCTTTTCCATCAAAATATAAGAAAAAAAAATCTACATCTTGTTTCGCGTACACGTTTCGAGAGCGAATCGTCACGCAGGCTTTATGACACCTTTCGCAGAGCTGATGAAGTTGACTATGAAGACCCGTACACGTATAACTTATTCGATGGACGAAGATAAAAACGTAAAAATTCGACAAACTCGGATGCGATGGAAATTTTAAGGTAGTAAAATCGATACGTCGAGAAATATAAATGGCGATACGTTCGATCGAGACAAGTACCAGCACCAGGCTCGCAGAATACAGATTGCTCGGTTGATTTTTCAGCACCTTCGGATTTATTACGTCGCGGTGATTTTTTTATTGGCCGAAAATTGATTAGGATTGATGGTAGTACACGACTCGACGTACGTTGACAAATATCCTCGCGATCGTTTCCAACTCGTCGTCGTCGTAAAAGAAAATAAAAAAGAAAAAGGTAAAAGAAGAAAAAAAAACTCGCCTAATCAAGGCCACGTAATTACACACAAAGTTGCAAAAATTCACGCTAGCACAATATCGCACACAAAATAAGCGAATAAAAAAATACACATTACCTTTTTCTTTTTTTTTGTTCGGTCTCTTTTCTAGTATGTCACAACAATATGCGAACTGGTTATTGAAGTTTTTTTCTACAGTGTTGCCAACATAACGAACACGTTACCACCGAGTAATAGTACCTTAACATCGAGGAAAAAAAAACCGTTCGCAGTCGGGTTGACACTCGCTCGGGTAGAAAAAAAATTAAAAATTCTATGAAACCGTTTACCCGCGTTTATTCGAATTTAGCAAATAGAAAAAAATTAACGCACTCGAATTTTCGCACCGTTGCCCGAAAAGGGGAGGCCATTCTCGAGGGATTCTCCGGCACCGCGTCGAGTCGGACTTTCCTCGAAAGGGATGCTGCGTGCAGGTTGGCTTTTCCCCAAGCTCTACGCCATGTATTTCAGTAGGGGAATTCGAAAAACGTAGGAGAAAACCACGCCTATCGAGTATATATGACTACGAGATGCGCATTTTACCGTGTACTTGCGACTTGCGTATCGATTTTAATGTATTAGCAACGCTCGTAGACCGGCTGCTTTGTAAGGAGGTTCGCAGATTTTCTCGGGGTACTTATGACGCCTGCCATAAAAACGGATTTTTCGATTTGCGAAAACATATGGTTGAAATACTTGTAGTTTGGGGCTGGAAAATTCAAATTTTTACCCTGCTTAAGTTCGATCGATTTATCGTCATAAATTCATTTTTTTTCTGAGAGATGAATAGGTTTCGAAAACATGTAATAGGTACGATAAGTGAATAGAAAACAAATAAAACTTCCAATTTGACCATAAAAGAAAGCAGGAAGTAGGAGTTTTTTAGTTAGGAAAAAGTTTGATAACAGAACACCTTCATCAAGGCTTGAAAGGAACTCAGAGTTCGTTAAGAAATTGAAAACCGAAAATCCGTGTAAATTTCTTTACGAATTTGTTCACCGATCAACCCCCTGCCCTCCAACCAATAATAATTCAAACTGCTTCGAACCTGATGCAATAAAAAATGGGAAAAAATTCATGATGAATTTTTGTCAAAGTTTCATATCATTTCTGATTATTTTCTTTTTCCAAAAATTCATGACATTTCCACGTTTTCGTGTTCTGTACAAATCCTTTCTCCTCTAAAAATATTCAAGTTTATCCTTTTTTATTATACAGGAGCATTTTTCAAAGTCGTAGGTAATAATTTCAAAATATCGTCAAGTTCAAAATTCTTACGAATAAAAATGTATGTGTTGTGCATTCATCCAACTTGAGAAAATTTATCACCATTTTTCAAATCAAATTGTTCTGTCGACCAAAAGTTTGGACCTAAAATTTGAGATATTGAAAACGTTGACATAATTTTGTTGCTATGTTACTAAAGCAGAAAATTACAATTTCATAGAAACTATTGCAAATGTGGCAAAAATGATGAAGAATTCGTCAAATATATTTGAAATGTGACCTTCCATAAGAAAAGGTCCCAAACTACGAAAAGTAAAATTTTACAGGAGAGCAGTTTAAAGTTTTGACATTTTTGTTATAAATTAATGGTTTTTGAGGCAATTTCAATAATTCTCATTTCTCACGATAATTGGTCAATTATTGATCCATTATCGTGAGAATTTATTAAAATTTCAAAATTTTCGCCGTTGAGGCACCTTTGATTTGAAAATCTGTAAGAGAAAAGCAATATTTCGGAAATTTTCAAAAGTTGATTTTTTTCAATCTGAGAGGGGTCACTTTGGAGGCAAATTAGAGGTACTTGGGGGCACTGAAGGTCGGTTTGATGGTCTCATCTGAAAGAGGACATGTTCAAGTACCCGAAACGTCAAAAAAACGAAAATCGACTTTTTCGCAGTTTGGGACCTTTTCTTGTGGAAGGTCACAAATGTTTCAAAATCGGTCGAAAGAAAAATCTTTCAAAATATTACGAAAATTGGGAAAAAATCATGCAAACTGTGCAAAATGATGCAAAAATGGAGAAAGTTTCCTAAAAATTATTTAAAATATGATAAAATTGATGAAAAATTCGTCAAAAATGTCTAAAATGTTGCAAAAATTATTGAAATTTTCATAAAAACCGTGTTGGAGTGAAAAAAACATAAAAAGCATGAAAATAATATCTAAAATAATGTAAAAATTGGCGAAAGTTTCGTAAAAATCACTGCAAATATCGTAAAAATGACGAAAAATTCGTCAAAAATGTCTAAAATGCTGCAAAAGTCGTCGAAGTTTTCATAAAAATCTATTAAATGTTGCAAAAATGATGAAAATAATTGCAAAACTGTCTGAAACTGCGTAAAAACTGTTAAAAATTCCGAAAAAATTCTTAGAAATGATGCCCAAATAGAGAAAAAATTAATAAAAAAAATTTATTTGAGTTTTTAAAGATTTTCCAAGTCCAAAAAAGTCTCACAAAATGTCTAAAACTCATAAATTCGGAATTATTTGTCAGACAAAATGTCTAAAAATCAGCATTATCTCTGAACTTGTCAAAGTTCAAAAAGTCAATATAGGAATCTGAAAATTTTTCAAAGTCCAAAAAAGTCTCACAAATTTTCTAAAACTCATCGCCAAGCAATTTTTTCAAGTCCATAAATTTGAAATTTTCCAAGTCCATAAATCAACTTGAGTTCTTAAAAATTTTTCAAGTGCAAAAAAGTCTGTCATAATGTCTGAAAGTCAATTTTCCAAGTTAAAATTTAAAAAATCTAAATTGTTTGTCTGACAAAATGTCTAAAAGTCAGCATTATCTCTGAAATTTTTCAAGTTCAAAAAGCCAATGGAAATCTGAAAATTTTTTGAAGCCCAAAAAAGTTTGACAAAATGTCTAAAAGCCATCGTCAAGGAATTTGGTGACGATTTTTACAAACTCGAAAAACGGACAAGAATAATGGACAAAATTTTAGGATTGACCCTTGCCATAAGACATATCCAAGTCAATAATGATAAAACTGATGAAAAATTCGTCAAAAATATTTAAAATGTTATAAAATCCGTTGGAAATTTCATAAAGTTCCATTAAAATGCTACAGAAGTGGTGAAAACGATACGAAAAATATCTAAAATGATGTAAAAACTGGTAAAAGTTTCATAAAAATCACTACAAATACCGTAAAAATGACGAAAAATTCGTCAAAAATGTCTAAAATGCTGCAAAAGTCGTCGAAATTTTCATAAAAATCTATTAAATGTTGCAAAAATGGTGAAAAAGTTATCAAAATTGTCTGAAACTATTAAAAATTTTATAAAAATTCTTGGAAACGCTGCCCAAATAGAGAAAAAATCAATGAAAATAATGATAAAACTGATGATAAATTCGTCAAAAATGTTTAAAATTTGTAAAATCTGTTGGAAATTTCATAAGATTCCATCGAAATGCTGTAAAAGTGGTAAAAAAGATATGAAAAATGTGTAAAATGATGTGAAAACTGGTGAAAGTTTTGTTAAAATTATTGAAAATGTTGTAAAAAGGACGAAAAATTAATCAAGAATGTCCAAAATGCTGCAAAAGTTGTTGAAATTTTCGTGAAAAAATCATCAAAAGTGAAAACCAACTGAAACAGCGTAAAAACGTTTGAAAATTCTATAAAAATCCTTTAAAATGCTGCCAAATTGGTGAAAAAATAATGAAAAATGCGATATATTCAATGGTTTTAACGGAATTTTCATCGGTTTTCATGGCAATTCTGCCTTTTTTTACTTTTTCGACATTTTATATCATGATTTCAATGATTTTTAATAAATTTTCAACTCTTTCCTCAACATTTGGTACATTTTTTATGAATTTTTTTCCATATGCCGATCGATTATTTTTATTCAAAACATATCCACGATTTTAAGATAATTTTTTTAGAATGCAAATTCATCTAATTCCTTGAAAAATATCAACTCACCACTATTTACAACTTCGTAAAAGAAAATCATTTAAAAACTCTCTGAACATCGTCACAGCACTCAAGGGACTTCTCAACTTAGAAAAAGGCAAATTACAAAAATATTATATTAAAAAAACATCTCAAACATCAAGACTATCATCGATGATAATTCATAAAATTATTAAACAAAATTACACACAAAATTATCAGTACCAATAAAGTTAATATCAAAACCGTTAGCATCGTAATAAACAGCAACATTTCTGTGGTAAACATATTAGAAGGAGTGGCGTTATCGCCATCTTCGTCATCCCATCCAATTTTATCTCCTTCTTCATCCTCATCAGAATCTGATTTCGGTGGAAGCACATTTTCTTCAAATTGCCCTTGATAATTACCAGGAGGAACGTATCGACAGGTGACGAAAGTACCAGTGGAACCAATGCATACTCCGCAGCCAACTTTTGTGGTGGATTTCCAGACCACTTGGGTATAATGACCTGTAGCACAATGGGGATGTTAATTTGGCCCAAAATTAATCCATGAGTAGCAAAAATTTACGGTACCTGTTTCTAAACTGAAACCTTGTCCATGGTACAGTTTGATTTCATCGTACCATGGTTGCACAGGATCTACTGATTCATCTATAGAGTCCGTTACAGAATTCATGTAAAGATTTTCTCCGTAATCACCACCGGGACTATGTTCCATTGAACCTTTCAATACTAGATGTTTAGACCATTCTATGGAACCTTCCATCATCTAAGCGAATGCAGCAAAATATCACTTATAAAATCTAAGTACCTAGGTAAGTACGTAGATCTGGAGTAGGAAATCAGATTAACTTACATCTAAGTCATGCTTTAGTGGAGGTACACCATGGCGACTTCTAAGCTTGTTATGAAGTTTGACCATTCTATTGCTAAATGTTTTAGCTTTAGCACCCGTTAAACAAGTAGGTTCAGATTTACTGCGAAAATCAAAATAATACAATTCAAAAATTTTAATCTAGAGGATCTTCTCAAGCATCGCAACTCTTTAAAAAAAAAACATTAAAAATTATTCGAAAATAACTTCACCTGCACACGAAAACCACAAAGTTGAAAAACACCAATGATGAACAAAAACACGAACGAAATTCCATATTGACACAATAACACCGAAGTTACACTTTCACGAGAAAAATCACTAATTTAACTAATTTATTGCACTCTGATTTGATCTTAGATTTGAAAATAATAATTTCGTCTCAAGTTCTCCAATTTATACCCAAGAATCGATACGAATGTACACGCAAAACTTCAAAAACTAAAACGCATCTGGGTATGTAAACGTTGATTTCGGAAATCTGGATCAGTAGGAACGCAATAATCGCGAAATAATGTTTACTTTTCTCGAACGGATTGTTATCATTTCTCAATAATTGCGTATTTTTCCTAAATATACTACGATTCGATTCAAACGACTTTGAAGGAAAATTGTTCGCAGGTGTGTTGACATAGGTAATTTCCATTCGAAGCTAGGTCATGAAAAAATTAAACATCGATATTTTCGTGAGATTTTTGAGGATTTTTAGGCAGCTGTTTTAGCAAATTTTCAGTTATGTTGAAAGATTCTATTTTGTAGCTGATTTTCGAGAATAGAAAATTCAAAATTGAACTGACGGTATAATTAAATTTTCGCCCAGACGATAAGTCTCGTGAAAATCGACCAAATAATCTAAAATTTTTATGAGAGATCAAGTAAGTAGTAATGAAAATAAAAGCCTATAAAATTTGAGAAAAATCTATGAGCCATGGTTCTCGAGTTATTCGCGATTGAAATTTTTAAATACCTGTAGCGCTTTGAATATAGCAGTTAGGTGAAAACATAACCTTTTCATAGCAATAGGCATCGTAACTAAATTTTTCCAAAAAAAAGTAACTTTAGTATCCATTTTTCATCAAAAAAGTAAGTCCAATTTTCATGATTTTTGGCATTGCGAAATGTCTTATGGCTGCGGTTCGAAAAATTTTCGCCTGAGGTTTTGACGTCTCGAAATTCTATTATCCTGGATGACATTTTGGACTTGAAAAATTTCAGATAGTAAAAGACGGTTCAAGCATTTTAAAAATCGTTAAAATTTTCATAATAATTCAAAATACGATTCTATCGGTCAAAAAATCATAAATATTGTTGAAAATTCAGTTGGAATGGTCGAAAATTTCATAAAAATCGGGACAAATATTGTAAAAATCATTCAAAATGTGGTAAAATTGCTTAAAATTGTTATGAAAATTGGTAAGCATATGTGACGGTGTCCAATAAAAGGGACCATTCGACCAAAACATAATTTTACAGGAGAAGCTTTCAAAGTTTTTTCAATTTTTTTTTTAAATTCAAAAAAATGTTTCAAAAAGTTTCAAAAATATTTTTTGAAAAAATTTCAATTAAATTTTAACTCGGCCAATTTTAAGTTTGGTGACCTGGGACTACTTCGATTCGATTTCTGAGAGTTTTTTTTACATAAAATGAGCCAAAGAAATGAAAAACGATTTTTTGGTCGGATGGTCCCTTTTATTAGACACCGTAACATATTTTAAAAATAGCGGCAAAATCTTGAAAATTGTCGAAAATCTTGTAAAAAATATAAAAATTTTCACAAGAATTATTCAAAACATGAAAAAAAGTAGGTATCAAATAAATTATAAAAATCGTCGGAAATTTCGCAAGAATTCTTGAAATTGTCACAAAAAATCGATAAAATAATCGTGAAAAAGGCCAAAAAAAAAAATCACGAAAATTTCGTAAAATACCTAAAAACTGTCAAAAAATATCGTACACACCCGATATTTTCACATTTTCCAACATTTTAATAATTTTTTTTACACTTTTTGCATTAAACCTTTTTTTATGGCATTTCAAGTACTTTTACAACATCTTTCAACGATTTTTTTGGAATATTTTTACAATTTTTATGGGATTGTCGATACTTTTTATGACTTTTTACCTTTTAGCATAGTATATACTTTTGCAATGATCAAACCTATAAAAACGACATGAAATTTCGTCGGGCTGACGTTTAGACATTTTGTCAGTCTCGGAAAAATTTTCAGATTTCTACAGACTTTTTGGAATTGGAAAATTTCAGAGATCACTCTGACTTTCAGACATTTTGTCAGACTTTTTGGGGCTTGGAAAATTTTTAAGAATTCAAATGAATTTTTGGACCAGGAAAATTTCAAGAAAAGTTCAAGAATATTGTCAGACAGCTTTTTACCTAATGCTGACTTTTAAACACTTGGTCAGACTTTTTTGAATTTGAAAAAATTTTCAGATTTTTACTGATCTTTTTGGTACTTGGAATTGAATTACGAAAATTTTTCAAAAAAATTGCATTACGAAATCCATTCACAAAAGTTCATTACACTGACTTAGATATTTTCTCAGACTTTTTTGGACTTGGAAAATTTTTCAGAATTCAAAAGACTTTTTGGACTTGGAAAAATTCTTGAAAAATACAAACATCACGACTTTATAGGCTTGAAAAATTCATTGAGCAAAAGCATACAGATATTATCTTAACAAGGGGACCTTGCCAACTCTTCACCTCCGATCGAGCTGAAATTTGGCTCACTTGAAGAGCATGTCACCCTGATTTCACAACCAAATTTTGAGCTGCCGAAGTTGATTTTTCGATTTTTGGCGAATTTTTGAAAATAGCGAAAATGGCCCATTGGATATCAATTTTTTACAAATACGGTAAATTTTGAGATAAAATGCTGAAAATTGGTATGTATACTAAAATCGACCCCCCGAGTCGATTGCGACCATTTTCGAAGCGATCTGGAGCCTCCAGCAA
>FIZU01039046.1:4472-17116 GCA_900064475.1 Pseudococcus longispinus | reverse complement strand
TTTTTGGTCAAAAGGGCGATGAAAACGAAGTTTTATGGTAGAAAAATGTAATTTTTCACTTTGACCCACCTGAATGAAAAATCAGAAAAAATTAGCGCAGAAAGTAATAGGTAGGTTAAACTCATATTTGAAGAAAGAACAATTCATTTAGGTTTTGTGGCTAGAGAGTGCACTGCTAAACATCTGAAAAAATTCTCAAAAATCAATCACCCCTCCCCCCGCTCATCTACCACATAAATTTAAATCTTTTTGCTCACACAGTACCAAAAATGTAAATTTTTAATGAAAAAGTGACATTTTCATGAATGGAAGTGGGAGAAGTGGGGTGTGGAGGGTTGGAAAATGAGTTCTAAAATTTTTTTCTAGGGTGCTTCGTAATATCTGATATTTAGTTTCGAAAAGTAGAGACGTGTTTTAAACATTGAAGCAATTTGAAATTTTCAAGCAAGATTTTCGGCTAAAATACTCTGCAAAAAAAATTGAAAAAATTCTTAAAAGTTTGCCACTGCTCCCTCTACCAATCACACGGATTTCAAAAATTTTGCTCACATTGTACCCAAAATAGGAATTTTTAATGAAAATTTAAGATTTTCGTGTATGAAGGAGAGGAGAGGTGAAGTGGGAAGTTGAAAATGCACCGTAAAGATTTTTTGAAATCCTTAGTAATGTCAAAAAAGGAGGTTTTCTGCAAAGGAAGAAGAGAATCTTATAAAATTTTGAAAAATAATTCATCATTTTAATTTTATTGAAGCATACAAAATTTTATGGAAGTTGAATCAAGCTGAAATTTCATCGAAACGTCTCTTCTCCACCTCCTCAAATACACCTCTTGCTCCAAATATTCGAGCAAATCGAGATCTATAATTTGAGAATAATTATGATTTTATGAATCAAATCAGACTTTAGAGTGAAAATCGCAACATTTTATGACTTTTTTCAATTTTCTAGGGGAGAATCCCTACCAATCACCATATTTTCTAATTACCTATAGAAAATCTGAAAAAGCATTGTTACCATTTTCCAGGACTATAAAAATTTGAGTTTCACATCATGGGGGCGGGAGGAGGGTAGGGGGGTGGGACTATCTCAGCACAGTGACAACCTATTTTTTCTAGATCAGTTTTTTTTAAAGTGCTAATAACACGACATTTCCGATAATTTTTTATAAAACAGTGATAAATCTTAATCGAAATGTCACACATTGCAATTTTTATCGACTATTGAAAGAATTTACAATAATAGAGCTGTCAACCAAAATGTTGAAAAATCCATAAATCGTCAACACTTTTTTTCAGTTTTTTTGTCGCTCTTAATTGAGATTTTCGAATGAGCTCAATTTTTAATACTTTTTATTAATTATTCGACAAAATTTACATTAATATGACAATAGGTCGTCAAACAATTTTTTTACAAACAAAAATTGTACTACTTGGGAGTATTCGAGTAAAATGTTTCCAAAAAAATCACAAACTTTTCAGCCAAAAACAGACCATTTTGGTCAAATTCATGAAAAATTCGTTAAATTCCTTGAAAATTAAAAATCCTTATAAAAATTTTCACAATTTTTCACAAACGTCAAAAATTCTCAATTTTAATGAAAAATTTCACTTTGCAGAGATAGTTTTCTCAATATTTTGCGAATTTTTGGTCAAAATTCTCCACTTTTATCACTTCTTGGCTCACTTTGAAAATTTCCACCATCTCCATCCAATAGACAAGCATCTTTCTATTATACCTAGACCTAAGTACACAATGTCTACTACACAGATTACCATCAGATATAGAAGAAAAAGGAGCACATTTTTGAAATATGAGACATTTGCCGGATATGAAAAAAAAAAATCAACGTGATAATCTAATCAGTAGTCGGCGCCGTCGTCGTCGCCACCTTTATCATTTCTCCATCGACCCATCGTAAACAACACTCGAGACATAATGCTGACTAAAGCTATGATTCAGTCTGATACTGGAAAAAATGACGATAAAGCAGAAATCATAACCTAAGGTCAAGTCTTGTTGAAGGGTAAAAGACAATACAAGCAGAAATTTAATTGTTCTCGCATACAGACAGATTCATCCATCAGTTCGTGATTTTATGGTCGCAAAATCGAAATCGATAGGCAGCTTATCAAAATGGTCAATTGGTCACAGCACAACTTCGAATCGTACGATTCAATTCCAGTATTGCAAATCAGGGGGCAGTCAAGGGGAAGCTTGCTCCTCAATGGCCAAATTGAATTTTTCGCTTGAAAACTTCTGCATTGTGAAATTTTATTTCAGAAAAAATTGAAAAAAATTTAACTCGAGCATAGGAAAAATCGAAAAAAAATTATTAGAACCAGAAATTTTATGCTTTTAGTCTCCCTCCTCCTCCTCCTCCTCGCCCTCTCTCACTCTTCTCCTCCAACAATGACAACTTCCATTATTCCCCATTTTGAACGACTCTTGGTACGAGAATTTTCAATTTTGACATGTTTTTGACCCATTTTAATTTTCAAACGATTTTTGGATTTTTTCGAAAAATTTTCTCATCATACCTACTAAATAATTTTTGAGCTGCTTTTAAAGCATTTTCAACGTATTTTTCAGGAATTTTAATTACATCATTTTTCGACTTTTTTCACGCAATATTCTCTTCACAAATATTGAGAAAATTTCAGCAGTTCAATTATTAACCCCCCCCCCCCCTAAAATAGGTTCATCCATCGTTCAAACTTCACATCAAACTGCAGTCCAACAACACAGAACAATTTCGCACATGAGTAGTTCAACCACCGAATTTTTACGACCAACCCAATCTCCAAGTACTCGAACACGTCTCGTTTGGGTTACTTTTAGATTGAATCATGAAACGATAACAGGTGCATATTTTAATGTACGAAGATGAACTCTGTCAGATAGAAAGAGGATATTCTACGAATTAGATACGCATCACTAAGCTCATCGTAGTCGTATACCAAGTTAGAAAATTGGACTCTCGGACGATCGCATGGAGATCCGATAGATATACTACACCAATACACAATTACACACACAACTATTCCTAGAATAGTATCGGTAGATCGTAATACTCGTATATCTACGCATCGTTTGAGCCGATCTGAATTCTGAAGTGTGGCCGATTACACGATCACGGTGCACGATCGAGTCAATTGGCGAACGATAAAATTAGAAGAGACGGTGTTGATGTCGCCCGCCTCGCTGCCTCGCCACCATCTTCATTCTCCATCCCATCTCTAGTGAAATGAAGAATATTTTAATTTATTTCATTTACATATTACGCCGCCTAATTTTTTATTCATTAATTCGCGTCATATGGTGAATTTATTTTAATTTCTTTTTTTCTCAATTCTATTTATACGATTCGGCCAGTTTGAAAAAAAATTTTCCAACTGAATATTTTTGTCGGCGAGTTTGATTGTATAAAGCATTTTTGACTCGGCGAGGAGAAGGGAAGGCGAAACTTGAAACTTGTACGTTAGATACGTTCGCCCTATTGAATGAATACTTGCTCTATGATTAGGGCATATTCCTCCCTTTTTTCTCTACCACTTTTTCCAATTCGAAAATCATGAGAAAATAAAATGCAAAATTTTGAATAACGACGATCGTAATAGGCATAGAACTAAGATTGCTTCTTTTGGCAAAGACAAATTTTTCATCTGGAATTTTCGAATATTAATCACTTCATTAAGGGGATTCCAAAGACTGTAGTTGAACTTTTGATACATTTGTAGCAACCTTGAACGATTTCAAAATGTTTAACAGAAATTAAAACAGAGTTTATAATACTTTATCACTTCTTCTTCCTCAAAAACTTCAAAAAGAATGCGAAAAACCGAAAAAAATTCGATGCCAATCACAAAAAAAAAGAACAAGAAGGCGGTCAAATGTTATTTTTTTGATAGATGAAGAAATTTCACGAAGAATATGTTCAAATATGATTGAAATTTAATGAAACCCATTAAAAATGCCCCCAAAAATCGATTAAAAATTCTACATAAAAATAAGAATATGTCCTTGAAAAACGTTAAAAAGTCAAAAGTATAAAAAAGCCACAAAACGTCCGAAAATTTCGTAAAAATTTATACAAATCACAAAACTTATTCGAACTTTCATTTAAACCAGTTCTCTCGGGTCCCAAGTAAGAGGCCAACTGCTAATTTGGTCACAAATCAAGACATGCAATTCAGTGGGAAAATCGCTCAAAATGTAATAAGAGTAGTTTCAACTTCGTCGAAATGTTGAAACTTTCCATAAAAATCATCGAAAGCAATGTAAAATTCATCAAAAAATCATACAAATTGTTGAAAATGTGAAAAATGTGGAAACTGTTCTTGAAAATCATTAAAAATATGATAAAAATGGTCAAAAGAAATCATGAAAACAGTCAAAAATCTTGCAAAGATTGTTCCAAAATTTTCGTGAAAATCGATAAAACCAGATTAAAAATCGTAATTTTGAAATTTTCTCAAAGTTTTTTTTTTGCAATTTTGAACAATTTTTACAACATTTTCGGCAACTTTTCCAATTTTTTTCTCCATTTAGGTATTTTTCAAGATGTTTTAACAAATGTTTAGAAAGCTTTCCAGAAATATTCCAACATTTTTTACGAGATTTTCAACATTTTTCATGCCATTATTACCCATTTTTAAAATTTTTTACCAATTTTTACGAAAATAAAAGCAATTTTAACGATATTTTCGACAATTTTGATGATTTTTTTTAACCCTTTCAACAAATATTTTTTCTGATTTTAATGAAAATTTTGATGATTTCAAGAAGAATTTTCATCGATATTAATGATTTTTCGACCACTTTCGTCATATTATCTTGAATGATTTTTATGAAATTTTCAACAATTTCCACGATAATTTTCATTAATTTTCAAGATTTTTTTTTCATCACTTTCATGATATTTTTACTGATTTGTGTGACAATTCATAAAAATTTCAATATTTTTATGACATTTTAACAATTCCAGTATTTCACTCTCTCTTAGAACCTCATCTACCTAATTTTCCCCAACCAAACCATCACTCACACTCGCTAAACGTCTCAGGCCCAATAACCAACTCCTGCGAAAACTCACATGCGTGTCTATATAAACCAAGACCCAACGAGTACATAAATCGACACGTGTTTCACACGTTCGTCGCCTCGCCACAGCACACGTCCGATTAACACAAACATAGTAATTTGACCACGTTTTTAACACTACGTACTATTAAAACCTCTCCGTCTATCTGAATCTTTCGTCCGCCTTATTAAACGGACAATTAAACGGATTGTTGGACACGTCTACGACTACGCGTCTTGGTCTTTAAAAGACCATCGAACCAGTACACCGAGCTATGATCTATGCTACTGCATTACACTACACACTGCCATCGTCATGCGTCAGTACGAGAACAATATGCGGAAAATCACGATACGGTGGTTATCCTCGGAGCAGGCGATACGGTCGCGGCCGCAGTACTTCACGAAAAAAAAAAAACAAACACATTGAGATAGGTTATGAAAATGATACATTTTCCATCGAGCTATTCCAACCGGTTTTTTGTTTCGAACAATATTCTTCGTTAACCCCCGTATACGGTAAATCGATTACAATCTTGTACACGTTTCATTTCGTTTGATTTTTTTTCTCTATTTCTATTCCAATTCAAAGGTAAACATTGCGTAAAAATCGCGAGCACTCGTTATGCGCGATGAATGTAAAATTAAATAATCGATGCCGCATCAGAGCGACTCGAACTGACGTCAAATTTTGCATGCAAGTATATAAACTAGTAAATTGCGTGCACGTATAGAAGGTATTTTTAAATTAATTCGCGCGAGATGACGATGACGCATCTCGCAAAACCTCGCCAATAAGTCGAAGTTTTTCGACTGTAAAGCATAACCGCGTCGTTATCGGTAGCCCGACCGTGTTACAATTTAATACGAGCTAAGTACCTATAGATAGTCTAAGCTAAGCTGCAGTTAGCACGAAAAAAGTAGTGGTTTCGAAATATTAGATGTTTTCCCACTCGAATAAATAGTAGATAAAAGTCCAAAAACTCATCTGTCGTCCTCAAATTCAAAAAATCAGCTGCCTTCATAAAATTTTTCCAAGTCCAAAAATATTGAGAATCTTTGAAATGGTCCAACTCCAAAAAGTAGGTTTGGTTGCCGAGTGGCCCTCTTGTGACTAAATTTTCGTCTTTTTGGCGGCATAAAAAGCTCTCCATTACTTGGAGGTGAAGTTAGGTGAAGAGGGAGAGGGATCTTTTAATGTTTCTTTTTTCCCTGGATTAAGAGTCAATTCTCCTGAAATTTTCCAAGCCCAAAAAAATCAAGCTGATCCAGTCTAACATAATGCCTGATTGCACAATTTTTTTAAAATGGCAGATCAAAGTCCCAAAACTTTTTTTCAAGTCAGGGAAATGTAGGTCTAACAAATTGTGTAAAAGTCAGTTTTTTTAAAATTTTTTTCTAGTCCAAACAGTCAGGTGGATCCACAACAATTTTTGTCTGACAAAATGTCAAAAAGTCAGCGTGATTTCCAAATTTTTCCCCAAACAGTCCAATTTGTAACAAAATATCGAAAAGTGAGCATAATTTCTAAAAAAAGTCTGTCTGACAAAATATCGAAAAATCAGCATGATTTCTGAAAGTCTGCCTGACAAAATATCAAAAAGTCAGTATGATTTCAGAAAGGCTGTCTGACAAAAAATTCAAAAGTCAGCGTGATCCCTGATTTTTTATTTAAAAAGTCCAATTTCTAACAAAATGTCTGAAAGACAGCGTGATTTTTCAATTTTTTTTCAAAAAGTCCAATTTTTGACAAAATGTCCAAAAGTTGGCATAATTTTTCTATTTTTTTCAAAAAAGTCCAACTTCTGACCAAAATGTCTGAAAGTCAGCATGAATTCTCAATTTTTTTCCAAAAAAGCCCAGTTTCTGACAAAATGTCTAAAAGTCAAAGTGAGTTCTGAAATTTTTCAAAAAAGTCCAATTTCTGGCAAAATGTCTAAAAGTTAACGTGATTTCTCAATTTTTTTCAAAAAGTCCAATTTCTGACGAAATATTTGTTGCAAGTCAGTATGATTTCTGAAAGTCTGTCTGACAAAATACTGAAAAGTCAGAATAATTTCAGAAAAGTTGCCTAACAAAAAGACTAAAAGTCAGTGATTTCTGAATTTTTTCAAAAAAGTCCAATGTCTGACCAAATGTCCAAAAGTCAGCGTAATATTTAATTTTTTTTTTAAAAAGTCCAACATCTGACCAAATGTCCAAAAGTTAGCGTGAATTCTTAACTTTTTTCAAAAAAGTCCAATTCCTAACAAAATGTCTGAAAGTCATCGTGATTTCTCAATTTTTTTCAAAAAGTCCAATTTCTGACGAAATATTTGTTGCGAGTCAGTATGATTTCTGAAAGTCTATCTGACAAAATATTGAAAAGTCAGAATGATTTCAGAAATGTTGCCTAACAAAAAGACGAAGTCAGCGTGATTTCTGAATTTTTTCAAAAAAGTCTAATATCTGACCAAACGTCCAAAAGTCAGTGTAATTTTTCAATTTTTTCAAAAAATTACAATATCTGACCAAATGATCAAAAGTCAGCGTGATTTTTCAATTTTTTTCAAAAGAGACCAATTTCTGACCAAAATATCTAAAAGTCGGTATAATTTCAGAAAAGCTGTCTGACAAAAAGTCTAAAAATTCAGCGTAGTTTCTCAATTTTTTTTCAAAAAAGTTCAATATTTGACAAAATGTCAAAAAGTCAGCATGATTTTTGAATTTTTGTCAAAAAAGTCCAATTCTTGACCAAAATATCTTCAGTCAGCATGATTTCTGACGAAATATGTACAAGTCAGCGTAATTTCTGAAAAGCTGCCTGACAAAACTAAGTCCAAAAAGTGTAATGTCTGACAAAATATCGAAAAGTCAGCATGATTTCTGAAAGGCTATCTGACAAAAAGTCTAAAAGTCAGCGTGATTTCTGAATTTTCCAAGTCCAAAAAGTCATTGGAAATCCGAAAGTTTTTCCAAGCACAAAAAAGTCTGACAAATTGTCTAAAAGTGGTCGGGCAATTTCGTGATGGAATTTTGTCAGGAAATTTAATGTGAAATTTGTGAAAAAAAGTCTAAAAGTGAATCTCAGCAGAAAAAAAAATTCAAGTTCAAAAAGTAGTTTGAAATCTCAAAAGTCCGAAAGTCTAATGCCTGACCGATCATTTAGATAAAAATGTGTCTGACAAAACGTCAAAAAGTCATCGTCGAGAAAGTTTGTGACGTAATTTCAAATTGAAAAGTCAGCTGGTTTTATTTTTTTCTCAAGTCTGAAAAGTCGTTTGAAATCTCAAAAAAAGTCCAAGGGGCAATATGTGAAAAAATGTCTAAAAGTCAATCTCAAAAAAAAGTCAAGAACCTCAGAAATTTTTTAAGTCTAAAATTTAGGTAAAGTCATTGATCCAATATAATTTGTTTTGTCTAATAAAATGTCTCAAAGTCAACGTGATTTCTATATTTTTTCCAAGTCCAAAAAGTCGTTCGAAATCTCAAAAAATTTTCCAAATTCAAAAAGTCTAATATCCGATAAAATATCTAAAAGTCATCATCAGGGGATTTCGTGACAGAATTTCGTTACGTTTTTAGCGGATTTACTCCATTCTAAAAGAATATCCTGTGCTAACCAGGTAAAATCACAGTCATTTTTTGAGCCTTGTAAGGGTAACCAATTTGGTCAAGAAATATGCCTTCATTATAATTCGAAGCTCCCAAACCCGAATTCGAAGTTAGTTTCCAGATAAGAAGTAGAAAATTCTTGCAATTTTCCAATTTGCACAACATAAAATGGCCAATTTTTGCTTAAATTGGAATTAAATCGCGATTTCTCATTTCCTAATCCTCATGCCTCTATTCAATTGGGGTATACGACCTTTCTTTACCTAATTCGAACCCCCTAAACTCAAATTCGAAGTCAATTTCCAGGTAGCAAGTAGGAAATTCTCACAATTATCGAATGTGCAAAGCGTATAGTGACCGATTTGTGCTTAAATTGACACAATTTTTTCATTTCCAGAGTAATAGCTCTTCCTCACTTCAAGGTAGAAAAAAAATTATAGATTAAAAAATTACCAATTTTCAACGTTCTACAACTTTTGTTTGAAACTTTTTTTCGTATCGTCAATTTATCAAATTTTTTCACCCGGGTGTCCCAAAAAAAAATTACGTGACAGTAAAAATCACGATACGACAAAAAACTTGAAACAAAAGTTGTAGAGCATTAAAAATCCATTATTTTTTGTTCTACAATTTCTTTTCTATTTTGCAGTGGTGAGAAGCCAATCTCCTTAGATGATAGGAATTTATGCATGAAAGCATGAATTTTTACGAAAATTGACCATTTTCTGCGACACAAATTTCACAATTGTGCCCCTTCTCTACTTTCAATCGAAAAAGTAATGATAGATTCGATTTTAGAAGAGTCAAATCATCTGAAAATGATACCAAACATATCCCTACCCCTTCATGTGTAGAAATAAGGGTGTTTCCACTTTTAAACCATCTTCCGGCTCGCCCCCTAAGGAAAATTCTTGATGATCCTCCTTCTCCAAAATTTTCTTTTGGTATTTCTTCAAATTGGTCATCAACCAGTCACCAAATTGTTGCTGACCATATCGATGATCAAATTCGAAATAGGGAAATATCGATCATTGGTATATTTCCGTCATTCGATAACATTTGCATCACACGATTGTGAAATAAATTCGTGGAAAGATTATTCCTTGTTTTTATTCTCATTTAAACAAAGATTGCTCCATTTCTGAGCCACATGTGTTCGACACCGAAATTTTGAAAGTCGACAAAAATAATCGTATTAGGAAGCACATCGAACGTGAAGCTGTTTATAAATAATTTCTTATTTATTTTCGCCCGATATCGCAGCCTTTCAACGTATTCGAATACCGATAAATGTCACCTTTTGGTAAATCAATTAAAAAGCCATAATATTGGCGGCGTGTGCGGCATCGCATCGTATCGTGTATCAGAGAAGCAATAAATAGAGAATTGGAGCGGGTTAGGGGGCATATGGTGTTGGTCGAAGGCTTGTAATTATAATCGATTAAATTTTCGACATTTTTCTTAACACCTACGCTGCCACGTCGGACCGAAAAATGAAAAAAAAAAATTTCATCGTCGAATGTGTACTTAGATTCGCACGCACGTCTCGTTCGCATCAATAAGGAAATGTAATTAACGTTTGTCGTTGCGGAATTTTATTATTCAAAGTTGGCGTGTAGTTGGCGAAATTACTCGAGATATACGATTCGCCTGCCGAATCGTTCTAATTGTATTGTCACTTTTAATTTGGCCGCTCTGTGTGCGATAAAATTTACGATGTTTGACCACTATACCGAGCTGAAGGTTGCTCTGCGAGGTTTTTTTTTTCCTACATCAATTCGGAGGCGAAAAAAACCAACATCGATGGTGAAATTTTTTTTCCACCCTGTTGGGAATTTATCGGGATGTATAAATTATTGGAATTAACGCGATAAAAACGAGCCAGCCATATTTGTAAATACATTGCTGAACGGTACCTTGCCTACGAGGAGTATTGTAGCGTAAATGAGGCAAATAAAAACGCGTAACCGTTCGAGTGCCTATTCGCTGCGAACAAATTCGATAGATTGAAAAATTCTACCATTTTGATATGTACCTGCCAGTGTTCCATATTTCGAGCTCGAATGGCCGATTAAAAACGGAAACAAGGTGCGAATAGAGTCGTGTTTTTTTCTTCTTGCTTCGCTGAATACAGCCAGCGTCTCCTTGTTGTACGCGTAGGTACATTTATCAATTTGTCACGTGCTGTGTGTAAAGATATACCGAAGTTGGAGTATCTCTGTATTTTTTTCTGTTTTTTTTTTTTTGCTGCTATGATTCGAACATCGAAGAAGATATTTCGTGGTACGTGGGAGTAATCGATATAATCGTCTGGGTTGTGTGTAGATAGGTATACCTATTTGTGTCCTTTAGGTGTACGTTTCGTATTGGGTAGAAGTGTGTGGGGAGGGGTGAACGAATTTAATTAGCCAGTATTGTACGAATATTCATCGAAGCAAGTTCATATGAAGGTAGGCGATACGACGATGATGAAATGAAAATGGTTTAAATGTTGAAAGCTGAAACTGGAAATAATTTCGGTTTCTATTTTAGGTTGAGTTTCAGCAGGCCCATTGAGAGGGGGAGAGGAGAGGGGAGGGTAAAGGGGGCACTTTTTCCCAGTCCAAGATTTTCTGGAGGGTCTCGAGGAATGAGAGGGTTGAGATGGATGATTAATTATCATCAAAAATTGTGTTTAAATTTCATACTTTTTTGAAAATAACAAACCAATTAATTTTTTTTTTTCAAAAATTAGGTATAAAGTTTGAAAAATTTCTCAGATTTTCCACTGATGGGGGGGGGATGTTTAGTCCTGAGTTTCAGTTTTCCATCATTCGACTTTTTATTACTTTACTTTTCTAAAATAAAAAACAAAATGAAGGGATTGTAAGAGGATTTTCGATTTATTACGAAAATTTGCACAGGAAATCTGCTGTCAAAGTTTTTCAAACTTTCAACTACAATTTTTCGAAAAATTATGTAATACTGTATTTGTAGGAATGAGTAAAATTTTTTCAAAACTTTATTTCCTGCATTGTTTAGTGAATATTTTTGAAGAAAATTTTTCATTTACTGTATTTTTCGAACAGGAATATATTAAATATCTGCACAATTTGGGTCTACAGCAATTTTTGAAAAAATTTTATACCTTGGCATTCATTCTCTCTAAATTTTCATCTTCAATTTTTATGATAAGATCAAGAAAAGGGTGAAAAATATTCGTCCGTCGCTGGCAAGGAATTTTCAGAATATAATGGGATGAAAAATTTCCACCCTTATTTTTATTTTAGCACAAGAATCGTCATATTTTTTCAAAAAACATTAATCAATCTTGAAAGCTGATTCCCTATGCAAATTTTCAGTTCAATCGAAAATCCTCTTATCATTTCGTTTTTTATTTTATAAAAGTTTTTAATTTTGGGTCATTTGAGGCCCAGAAATATCTGAATTGCAAACTCAAAATCTCATTTTTTTTTTGAAAAAATGGCAATATTAAAAAAAGTATGGAGGGGGGAAGCAATTGCAATTTTTGCTTTACATCTCTTTCTGTTTTAAGGGTGAGTAGTTGAGTGCAATTTTTTGCAATTTGTAGCAAATTTCACACATAAGAAAAACTAAAGTGATCTAGTTTCCCTGTGTGATAGTGAAAATAAACTCATGTATTGAGGGGAGGGGAGGGGCCCTTTGCGAAAAATTTTATTAATTTTTTTTTTTAAATATTTATTATTTTATTAAAATAATTGAACATATTAGGAGAACATTTTTGCAGAAAAGGACATTTAAAAGCTCGAATTTCATTATTTTTCAATTTTTTAGTCGTCAAGGGGCGTTCAGACCCACTTGAGCCCCCCCCCCCCCCCCCTTCCATAATGCCACTGCTTCAGTTTCATGAACATTTGTAAATTTCATTCAGCAGATCTCCAAAAGGCACAAAAAGGTTAATACTTTTTTCGAATTGACCCCCCCCCCCCCCCCCCCCCCCCCCCCCCCCC
>FIZU01039044.1:0-10636 GCA_900064475.1 Pseudococcus longispinus | reverse complement strand
GCTTGTAATTTCTTCGATAGAATTTCATGTTTTTTGCCTACTTAAATTACCTACTAAAGTACACCCATTTTTCAACAAATCAATTATTTTACATCCTAAAACATCCCCTTGACTTTTGAATGATGGTCTGGTTACATTATTAAAAACTGAAACGAACATTGTTACTTTTTTTTTTGTGATGAAAACGAAAAAAAGGCCCGTAAAATTTGTTGTCCCTGATCCGAAATTTTATGAATAGGACCTGGAAATACCCATTTTTTAAAATTCAAAAACAACAGAAAAAACCCAACTGAGAATATTTTGAAATTTTGATATAACAGAATTGAAAAATTATTCTTTCATGTAAACGATTCAAAATCAAAAAACACTCTTTTGAGAACTTCAGGTAAAAACAATTCTCCTGGATCCTTGTTACTTGCCTACAAAATTATAGAGAATTGTGATTACAAAATTTTAAACAATTCTAACAGAATTGAATAAAATAAAACATTTGAGTAATTTGCCTACCTAACGTATACTTATTTTCAGATTTAGAAAAAATTATTCAAGGGTGGGGAGTAAATAAGCCGGGTAAACTCTTTTACACATTTAAAATAAATTTTAGTTAAAAAATGAAAAAGGAAGCAAAAGATGATAAAGTGGGAAAAAATGAAAATTTCGAAGTCCTTTTTTCAGTAATTTTTTTTTCGACATACAATTCCTATTCAATTACGCAAATAAGGTTCAGTTCGATCTCTTCAGTGAATTTCAATAAAGAATCAATATCACATATTGCACTTTGACTGCAATAGCACTACAATTTTAAAAAACATATCATATTTTTTTCAAAACGTATTTTACACATTGCCCATTTTTAATTTAAATCAAAAGTAAAGAAGATTTAAGGATAGTTTTACAAGAATATTTCCGAATTAAGTGGCTTTAAAATATGAAAGAATTCGATTGAAAAAAAAAAACAACAGAGAAATTGGCAAAATCATTCCCAAAATGATTTTTAATCAAACTTGTTAAAAATCATTTTCAAAATCCTTGAAAATCATTTTATTAAAATTGTTTTAAAATCATGATTTTTTCACTATAAAAAACATTATTCATTAAAATCATTAATTACAAAAAAAAAAAATGAAATTTGGACCTCGTTTTAACCAGTGTACAAAATTGTGACACTCAAAGCTTCCGAGAATCACAGCCTCCTCATATTTCCATTTTTGGCTCATTTTACTGATTCAGATTAATGATTTCAATGATTTTTCTACCCATAGAAAAATCATTAAAATCAAAATCATTGTTGCTTGTCCCTACAATACACATATCTATTAAAAATATGAATTTGATGAGTTATTTTCAAAAAAATTAAAAATCATCACATTTGAAATATTATTTACCTTACTGATTTAAATTATGATTTCAATGATTTTTTTTTTAATAAATGATTTTTCCCATCACTGAAAAAATCAAAACGATTCATTCTTCTAAGCTAAAAATCTAAAAAATAAAGTTTCTATAACTTCATCAATACAGTGCGTCAGTGCCTCTCCTGCTCACTTATTTGAAGTACTTACTCGTATGATCTCAAAAAATGAAATGACTCAAAAATTCGATGTTGCCAATCCATGAACATTTTGTCGAGAAAATTTATTTAAAATTTTCCAGTTTTTTTTCAATCTCAAACGAGATATAGTAAAACTTCAACAAAATGACTAAAAAATTATTCTGATTGAAGAAGATAAGATTTTGAAAGGTTTTTCACGTTAATTTTTTACTCTAAAAAATCTCAATAGTTTTTGATAATATCTATGCACGTCTGGTTCTGAATTCAAGGAGTAAATTTCAATAGATCAAACCTTTTTTTCAAAATGCACAATAAAAATCACATTTTCTTTCTGTCTGCTTAAAGTGTAGATTTTTTTTACAACACAACATACTCTGTTAAAATTGAAAAAATGTGAAGCTAATTCCCCAAATTTTTAGGAAGGGAGGTATAAATAAGAATTTTGTCATCTAAAATTGTCAAAAAACGAAAACTTTGCCGACTGGCATTATGCACTGCAGAAATTGGAAATTTTCCACGTATCAACGTATAGAAAGGAGAAAATACAGTGATGGATCAATTTTTCATTTTGTTGGGTCCAACAAATTAAAATTTTTTATGTTAATTAGTCATTTGTTTTTGATACAACCAAAATTTCATGAATTTTTTCACCCCTGTCCAATGTCCCTTTTTTACTTGCTATTTTTTAATGGTGAGTATTTTGGGAAATTTTAAAAAAATTTACATAATTTATCAGATAAAATGTTCATTTTTCGTTGTGAAAATTGAAAAAATCTGTTTTTGGACATTTCTAAATAAAATTTATCGCTTATTAAAAATAATACGAGTATGTCTCCTCTGAATTTTAACATCTAAATGCCTAGTTAAATTAGTGGTTGAATGCAGCAATAGAAATATAATCGAGCTAAAAGAGGCATAAACCGAAATTTTGGAAACATTACTTAATTTAGAATATTTTACTGACTTTATCAATATACTTGAAGATATTTGTCATATTAATCAACAGACACTACGCTTACAATGTCGATAATTTCGTAAAAATTGAACTACGAATATTCTGCCCAATTTTTTCAGTAAATTTCCAGTTTTATCAAAATTTTTGTAATTTTTCGCAAAATTCATCGATTTTTTGAAAACATTTCGAGTGAAACATTCCTAATTTCGTCTCTGCTTTTACTGACATTTATCGAAAATTCCCCCTATCAAGTTCCTGAAATGAATTCAAGGATAACGTATGATTTTCAGCCTTGCATGATTTTTGAAAAAATGCCAGATTAAGGATAAAGCCTTCGAATTCGTGAAAAACAATAATAAAATATCAAAAAATGGCACCAATTGGAATAAAAAATCAGGAAAATGTACGTATAGGTTCAATATACTTAGTTATTAAATTCCATACAGAAGTTCGTATTTTAATTTTTCCAAGCTGCGAGTTCAAAAAAAAAAGCAAAATTATAATATCATTACTATTTTAAAATCAATTAATAGGTATATTATTGAAGAGTAACATCGTTGTACTTTTTAACGAGTCATAAAATTTTGTTTCTGTAGTAAATTTGGCGCCACTAAATACTTATATTTCCCTCGAAGGATTTTTTTTTGGCATTTTAAAAATATATCTACACAACACAAACTCAACACCGATCGTGATAATTTTATAGATACCTACGTTTTTTTTTTTAGTGGTTTCGTCACGTACAAAATTTAGCAATAAAATTCTTCATTTAACGACTTTCGATTGAAAACAATAAAAAAAATCAAAGATCCGGTAACACTCGATAAGATTGCTATAGGAGGTGAGTAAAGTATCTAAAAATATTATGTAAGTATATCATTAAACAGAAAAACAAAAAATTTAATAGAGTATTTGTAATTCGACGTTTTTAGGCATTTTTATCTTTTTTCTAATCGAAGCATTAAAGCGAGTGATTAGTGAAAGAAAACGCTTAGAAAAAAACGTATTGTCCTAGATTTTCTATTATTCAATCATGCGGAGAAATTGTAGGTATACGAAAAAAGACGAGATTTAATAAATTATCACTTTTTAATGAAAAATTTCGTTATTTGTTTTATTACCTACGTAGAAATAAACACGTCTAAAAATTTTTTACACGATGCTAAATTCACTCGCAGTTGGTCGTGACAACTATAGGTTTTTACTTGACAAAAATTAATTTTCGTTAATCTCCACATTTTACACAGGTTTTAACAGTCACCAACATGCCATTTATTTACACACAGATTAAAATGCCATCGAAACGAGTACATCGCAGCGACGCAGCAGTTATTAATTGTATCGTAATTTAACGCGTGCCCGGTGCTGAGTACTAAAAGTCATACAGGTACCTTACGATTCGACAAGATTTACAGACCACCCGGTACGAGGCTACAAGCATTTAAAATTTTTTTCCCTTCTTCGTTACAATTTCGACGCCAAATTCCAATAAAAAAAAGTTCGAGTTAATTAAGGCGCACATTGGCGCCAAACAGATCAATCTACCAAAGAGGTTTTGTAAAAGTGTCAGGTCTCGAGCAGCATCACCGTTTTAATAGGTTTTATAAGATGAGCTACTTCCCAAGATAATGGATTGGATTAGACGGGCGAGCGAGGCGGGGTCGCCAGCGATGTTTTCGAGTAGTGATTTTTTTCCTCGCTTTGCCCTTCGCTTTCCTCTTTATTTAGATCCTAGTCTATCAATAAAATTCACATTATTTAACCAGATACACTATACGAAAGAATATTGAAAATTTGCGAGGCGTAATTCCAAACACTTCGTTTATTTTTTGGCAGTATTTCTACGAGAGAAGAAATTCAGCTTGTATCGAAAAATATCATTTCAAATTCGAAATAAATTAATTCTCGTTATCTCCATTTTTGCTTCGTTTTCGAATATTAATTCAATTAATAATTTGTACTTCATTAAGCAACTTCGCAGATACGAGTATGAGATAATTCATTATCATTGCATCATCGCGCTTGACCAGATTTTTTGCATTTATTGAATGATATCGTTGGTAACAAAAGTTGAAATTTACCTAATTCGTGGATTCAAAAAGCAAATAATTATCTATTTTTATAGGTATACACACGATATGACGATATGCCAGGTAAAGGTTGAAGTTGTTATCGTTACTGATTAGCAAGTAGTTCAGTTTAACTTTCGTTCAATCGTATAGTGCCAAACCACAAGTGTTCGGAATTACGCTTACGAGGCTTTATCAATAGCTTATTTTAGTAAATTTTACTTCCACCGAAATAGGCTCTTGGAATCTATCCTCTAATGGACGGTCGAATTACCATTTTGAAAAAAGAGAGGTATCAGGATTTTTATATGTATCGAAGAAAAATTTACGTCAATCGTTTTGAAGAACATTTCAATCTTATCGTAGTTCGTTGACCTTATTTTTTTCAAATTTTTTCTTTTCAACTTTTACTGAAAATTCAGGGAGGAAGTAATTGAGAACAGGAGAGAGGAAAAGGTAGTTTATAAATCAAATTTTGAAAAAAGTTTACACCAAGAAAATCGAAATTGGAGGAATATACTTTGAAAAAGGGGGTGGGGGGATGGTGGAGTGGTTATGCATTGAAAACTATTAGATAGAACCGAGGGAAAAAATTTCGCCTCTTAAATTTAGTAAAAAAATATTTAATTTTTCCATTCGTTTTCAATACTCCAAAATCTTAAATGCTCGAATTCCTTCAATATAAAAGAAAGGCAAAATTTGTATGAAAACAATCATACAAGGCTCAATCAGTTCTACAAGATGAGTTATGTACAATTTTTAGGTCATTCAACATTTTATATTAATTATGGAGCAATGAAAGTTTCAAAGCTCTATTGCCCCTTCAAGAGGACAGTTGGGCAAAAAATGCTAGTAATAAAATTGGAAGCTGAGAGTGAGAACTACACATTGGCATGAATAAATTTTGATTTTAGACGTTGTGATCAGTAGAGTATCTAGGATTTTTGGGTTCCCAAGCGAGAAATCTGTTTCATTCTCTTCTCTTCCGATCCGATTTTTTTTTCTTTTTAATAAAATTAATTAAAATTCGTAGAATGATAAAATAATAAAGTAACACAGTCAGACATTTATTGAAAGGCAATAAGGGAGAGGGGGTAGTGAGAAAAAATGATGTTGTTAAAATGAGCAAATGCATTCAGTCGGAGCAAAGCGAGGGGAAAATGTTAGCCAAAAAGGTCTTTAAAAGCTAGAATTTCCCTTTTTTTCATCATTTTAATCGTTAATGAGTCGGTATGAGAAAAATGTAAATACATATTTTTTTATTACACTTTCCAAACGGGATATCCGTAATATGTTTACGTTTCATGAAATTTCCAGTAAAATGAGCCCAATTTGTAAGAGCATATTTTGGCATATTTTATCAATTTTAAGGGAATATTAGACAATATTTTACCAAAATTTCGCGTTTTTACTCTTTTCGAGGGAATATTTTGATGAAAATTGGAAAAAACAAAAACTGAATTTTTTCCAATTTTTTTTAAACTTTGACTAATGGTACCAGCTAAAAGTCAAGAAGTTTGTGATGAAAATTTTCTTCGAGACTTCAATTATTTTTTATTCAAAATTGATAAAAAAAAATTAAAATAAATTCCTTTATATCTTTCGTGAAAGTATTTTTTGTTCAATAGCATAAAAACGATTGCGAAGAAGATCAAATTTCTTTTAAAATGATACCCATGACGTTAGGGAATATTTATGCATATTTCGCGATTTTAGGGAATATTTTTGCATATTTTCCACTTTTAAGGCAATATTTTAAGAGCATACTTCAACACTTTTTCGTAAATACATATCTCATCCCTATTAATGAGGGTGTAGACACTCTGCCTCCCTAAATACATCACTGGAACAGTAGCAATGAACAAAATATAAAAATTTATCGACATTCAACGTGCATATTACTTCATTTTGTTTTTTTGAGAATTTTGGGCTCCTGAAAAGTACTCGAGAGGAGACAAGCAGAGCTGTACAAATGACGGCCCCCTCGGTCAATTTTTGTTCGGAAATTCGATAATATTTAGGAACATTTGCTAATGCTCGACAATGGGAAAAATTTGGAAAATTATTCTAGGCATTTTCAGTTTTTAAAAAGCTTTAAAATGGCTGTGGGTATATACAGGGTGGCTCATTTAAAAGGTCAATGGTTTTGAAAATGAAAAAAAAATACCTCAATTTCAAAAATCTTGGAAACTAAGCTCTCTAGAAAAAAACTACTACGTAGATCTCAAGAGATTGAAAATTTTAAACCCTACAATTTTCATCCCATGCATTTTTTTCGTAACACCCTTAGTTTGGCCAGAAAATCCACGTTATTGGCAAATTTTCGAATTCGATAAGTTCAAAACTGAAACAACTTTTGACTGCAAAAATCTCAAAAACTAAGCTCCCTGGAAAAAAATTAATCAAGTCATAGGAGAAAGAGAATTTCAAGCTCTACAAATTTTATGTCTCGCATTTTTTTCGTATCACCCTTAATTTGACCAAAAAATTCAAAGTTTTTGGGAAATTTACGAAGGAAATAAATTCAAAAATTAAACAAGTTTTGACTGCAAAAATCTCGACATCTAAGCCCCCTAGAAAAAACTATTTAGCTCATTGGAGAAAGAGAATTTCAAGCTCTACAATTTTCATCCCTTGAGTTTTTTTGGTAGCACCCTTAGTTTGGCCAAAAAAATCGTGTTAATGGGAAATTTACAAAGTCGATGCTATTTTTTGTGTTTTTCCCCTTCATTTTCAAAAACATCAAGTAAGTACATTTCCTTAAACTTGAATTTTCTGCCCAAAATCAGGGTGCTACGAAAAACATGCAAGGGATGAAAACTGTAGAGCTTGAAATCTTCTTTCTCTTAAGAGCTATTAGTTTTTTTTCTAGAGGGCTTAGTTTTTGAGATTTTTGCAGTCAAAGTGTTTTTTTTCTTTCATTTTCAAAACCATTAACCTTTTAAACAAAACATGGCATACGTATTCCGTTTTCTTCAAAATTGCGGCAAAATTTGAAGATCGAAAGTCAAGAAGAGATTTTCAAGTCTGTGTGGATGTTCGGGCGAAGGATGAGGGAGGTAAAAATACTTCCTAATCATTTCAATTTTTATCTTCTTCTGTTTTTTCAATTATTCACTTTGCTATGCAGAACTGACCCAAAAATCTTCAAACATGCACATTGAAATATGCTGCAGCACTGAATAGGAAGCTTTGATGCTCAACTCATAGTCGAGATATTTTCTTTAAAAACGATGCAAAATCGACGCACACTATTTCGTTACGAAAATGGATTAATTTACCTGTCTCGAAAGCAGAGAATTGAAAGACATCGCTGTCAACACACGACCTCCCTTACTCTAAAATCTTGAATCTGCTACTGCCTATGACTGGTACTCTGTATCTTCTGCTTGTATTTCTTTAATCTATAAGCATATAAGACAAAACAAATAAAACAAATTAATATAAAGCTTATCAGCTTCTACCTTTAGCTGCCTACACCGACAAAAAAAAAAAAATTACGACAACTGTACAATGCATATAGCGAACAACTTTTTAACTCTGGCTATAGGTAAACTCGCTACAATAAATAATTCGATGTGAGGATAGAATATTTTTAAAATCTTAATGGATCTGGTGGCTTACTAACTGGTTTATTTTAATTAATAATAAACGTCAAGATAACCGGCTTAATGTGTTACATTTTCGACAGATGGCATTACCTTTAATATTTATAAACAAAGCATGAGACGCGGATAATTTTTGGTCAATTCTCCCTCCACCCTTCATATTTGGCAATGGCGATGGCGTGGCCATGCACCCTTATTTATTTTCACCCTTTTAATAGCACGTTGCGTGATATGAATTGCGCGTATGAAAGGTATCTTTTGTGAGACTAACGCGAGGATTGAGGGTATATCGCCATGCTTATTTAGAGAAAAGAAAATGCTCGACTTTTTCTGCACATCGCATCGGTGTAGAAGATTACAGTTTCAGAATCGTCTTTGAAATACACAGCACAAGACATGATAAACGAGTTAAAATAAAACTTATATGAAAACAATGCGTGAATAATAACATAGAAATCCTCTTAAGCATTTTATTCCATTTACCAACAACCACGCCTGCCTATGTGGTTTTTTTGCTTATGAATTCGCGCGTGCAACGTGTAACGTGCCATCTGTTAACGAAACCGAAACCGCAGCCCTTTACCAGAGGAAGAGGAAAAAAACGGAAATAAATGTTTTGATGAAACCGACATCAGCGACACGAGCACAGGCACACAAGCATAAGTGTAAAGTGCTAAAACGCCTACAGCGTTACCCTACCTCTGTATTTCTGTACGCAAATTGACACATTAAATCAATAAGTCTACCTATGTGTATTATGTATACGCGCCGTCCGCGTCCGTCCTCTCCGACCGACGAGGTAATTCATCGAGTTCAACATTGTATTGTTTCTGCACCAATGATCGAAAAAACCTGAACCAGTTCCTGGCACACGAGTTTCAACTTAGGTATACCGATCCGGCGATCCCACTGTGCCAACGAGTAATTTATCGCGCATTAATATACTCATTAGCGAATTAATTTCGTCTTCGGTATTAAAGATACCTTTAGATGGGTTTCAATTGGGGTGGAATCAGATACGAGAAGTGAGAGGAGAAAATTTTCAAGAGAGGGAGTATGGCTCCTATTTTGTCTCAGGACCAGGCACGTGATGCTCCGCTTCGGCCAAGCTCAAAGAGATTATCTGACTAAAAAATTGCAAAAACTTATAGAAGATTTAGGCGATTTTGGAAAGAAATTAGGAAATTTTGAGAAAATTAGTTGAAAAAATTTAGGAAAAGTAATTGAGTGGTGAGGAGGGAGAGGGGCAACTGAGATCAAAGTTAAGAGTCTAATAGATATAGGAAACGAAAGGGTCTACACGCAGCTTCAAAATAGAAAAAAATTGATTAAAATGTTGTATAAATTCAAATTGGTAAAAATAATCCGAAACACCTTCAATATATTGTTGTAAAAATGGTTTAAAACAGAAAAGATTCTTAAAAATCCGTCAAAATAACTTCAAAATGTTTTAGGATAGAAAAAAAATTAAAATGTTGCAATAATTAGTTGAAAAAACTCTGAAACAGTTTTTAAATGGGGTAAAAATACTTAAAAATAAAATAATTTTTTTTTTAACGGTTGTAAAAAAGGTTGAAAATGCATCGAAACAGCTTCAAAATGAAAAAATGTACTAAACGATAGGGTTTTCGCTCTTCGAGCAAAACCCTAAAAAGAGTTGAAAATCGTTGAAAATACATGAAAACAGCTTTAAGATTTTGCGAAAATGCTTTAAAATTGAAAAAAAAGTCAAAGCAGATTTTGAAAAAGTTGAAAATGTTTAAAATATTTAAGACGTGTTCCAAGTGATTTTAAAATAGTTGAAAATACGTTTAAAAAATCTTCAAAATGAAAAAAATGATCATAAAAGTGGTAAAAATTAAAAACAACTTCAAGATATGACAAAACAGCTTTGAAAGAAATTTAAAAAAAACCACTAAAATGTTGTAGTTACGGGTTGAAAACACTTCAAAGGAGCTTTTGAATGCGGTAAAAATGCTTTAAAATATTGGGGGGAAATACTCTAAAGTGTTGTCAAAATTGTTGAAAATATAAAAAAAACTTCAAAATTTTGCAAAAAACCTTTGAAATTGAAAAAAAATGATGAAAATGCTGTGAGCATCAACTTCAAAACGGATTCGGGATGTGGTAAAAATACTTTGAGATAGCGAAAAAAAATTTTTAGGATTGACCCCAGCCATTAGACATATCCATGTCAAAAATTTCAATTTTTTTTAAGCAACAGTGTTTTGAAACCAGAAATGACCCTCTTAATGGGGAAACTCAACCATTCTTAGGAAAAATGTCGGACTTTTTTGCACTTGAAGAAATTTTTAGAGATAATTGAACTTAGAAAGAAGATAGATCCACTCTTCAAGCGGACATACTGGTACATGGATATGTCTTATCTTTTTTAAATCCAAA
Organism: Pseudococcus longispinus; assembly: GCA_900064475.1. Classification (NCBI taxonomy): domain Eukaryota; kingdom Metazoa; phylum Arthropoda; class Insecta; order Hemiptera; family Pseudococcidae; genus Pseudococcus; species Pseudococcus longispinus. The sequence continues at coordinate 49 of FIZU01039044.1, read as the reverse complement.
AAAGTCTGGCAAAATGTCTAAAAGTAAGTATTATCTCTAAAATTTTTCC
>FIZU01039027.1:0-15200 GCA_900064475.1 Pseudococcus longispinus | reverse complement strand
CCCTTTCTTTCAATTTTCTTTTAAAATACCCGAACGACGCCATTTTGGGAACTTTCAACCTCCTCTGAGATGAGCTTGCGGCCTAAAAATCACGTCTCCCCGTTGAAAACTCGCGGAGATAGAATTTTTTAGCTTAAAATCACCGTTTTGGAGGTGCAGCCACCAGGGGTGGAGCCCAAGGATTCCACCAAAGCTTAAAAATCTTCTTTTACTATAACAAATCGGAAGCCATGAAAAAAAATTTTGAATTTCGACCAGAGGCCGATTGACCCCTTACCACACCAGAACCATTTGTTTAAAATGTTTTAAAAATGGTTCTAATCGTGAAAAAAAATTATGAAATTGGAAAAAAATACTCAAAATATCATAAAATTTATTAAAGTATTTTAAAAATTGTTTATAAAAATACAAAAACTGTTTAAATTGTTATTAAAAATTCGTTAAAATTATTTTAGAAACATGATTAAAAGTTGTTTAAAAATTGAAATAGATTTTAAATTGTTTTGAATATTATAAAAATTATTTAAATTACAAATATAAAGTATATTATTATAAAGTTGCCAAAAAATTTTCTAAATGCCATAAAAATCGTTTTAAAAAAATGAAAAAACTGTTAATAATGTTACTTTAAAAATTGAAATCAATTTTAAATTGTTTTAAATATTATAAAAATTATTTAAATTACAAATATAAAGTATATTATTATAAAGTTGCCAAAAAATTTTCTTAATGTCATAAAAATCGTTTTAAAAAAATGAAAAAACTGGTAATAATGTTCCTTTAAAAATTTAAATCAATTTTAAATTGTTTTAAATATTATAAAAATTATTCAAATTACAAAAATAAAGTATAAATCTTGCCAAAAAAATTTTTAAATGTCATAAAAATCGTTTTAAAAAAATGAAAAAACTGGTAATAATGTTACAAAAATTGTTGAAATATTGTTAAAAATCGTAAAGTACACGTAACATCGAAAAACAAATGAAATTGCTTAAAAATACGTTCAAAATTGCTTGAAATGTGGCAAAAATTGAACGAAATATTAAAAAATATTACATTTTCCTCCTTAGTTTCAGCCAATTTTGAAAAAATACGAATACAATTAATTTCCTTGCGCTTTTATGATATTTTGATTAATTTTTGTAAAAATTTATATAATTTTGAATTTTTTTTTTACCTTATTGAGCATTTTTTTTAAATTTCAGAATTTTTCTCTCATTGTTGAATATGTTTCATCTCATTTTTCAATTTCTTTGAAATATTTGAAACAGTTTTATTAATGTTTCATTGATTTTTGATTACCTACTTTTTAACTGGAATTTTTCAACATTTTTTTTTATGAATTTGAAAGTTTTTTACGAAACTTGAAACAATTTTAACGTCATTTTATTAAACATCGGGTCAGATTTTAGGATTTTCTTTTTGTGGTTTTTGCCGGGGGGAGGGGGGTGTCATGAATACATATTTTCGATCAGTTTTCAATTATATTCAGGTACGAACTGAAATTGACAGGGGGGGGGGGGGGGGGGGGTTAAAATTTCAAAGTTCTGACTATAGCAACATTTTTTCGGATTTTCTGACTTCACAGTTCTCACGCAATTTTTCGCAATCATTTTTCTCATTCTAAATCAGAGATAGGTATGATCATTTTCCGAACAAAAATTATTGGCGAATGATTTAAATGCGACGATTCAACAATGTTTTTGCAGGGATGATTTTCAATTTTTATGAAAAAAAGGAATAATCAAACTCAAACAACACTTTGATTTTAATTTTGATGATTTTTGAGCTGAAATTGTCAACATGAAATGAAAGGTGAGATTCAGTGGCATATTTAAAGGGGTCCAGGGAGGTCTGCACCCTCCTCCCCTCTCCCTTGACGACAGAAAAATTGAAAAAAACGAAAACTTTAAAATACCCTTTTCTGAAAAAATTACTCCAGATTTCAGTTTTTTCTCCGTGAAGAACTCCCCCCCCCCCTTCGGATTTTGGCCAAATTCAAAGTGGTGGTTCATTTTGAATTGAAAACTCTCCAGAATTTTTTTTAGCTTCTTAGTTCAAGTGGGGGCAGAGCCAAGAGCTCTCAAAGTGGGGTGATTTATGAAAAAAGTGTGGTTTTTTGGTTCTTTTAGGGCACACCTCTAAAAAGTCGCAATTTGAGTTTCTACACTTCCCTGCGCCATTGAACTTCGAATTGGATACCACTTTTCCTACCCAACTAAGGGGTTGAAAAGTTGCTGATTGGTGAAAAATCGAGATTATTGATTTACAAAATGATGAAATACCCTCAGCTTGGTACCAAAATGAGCCTAAAGAGACCCTATTGATGCAAAAAAATTATTTCGATTAAAAAAATTGAGAATTTTTTATTGCAGTGCAGCCAAATTTAGATTTTCATAAAAAATCAAGAGTTTCTCATTTTTCATGGTGAAAATCAATTTTTTATAAAAATTGAAAGTTGACCTAGGTGCAATGAAAATTTTTTAATTTTTTGAAATTTCGAACTCGTAAGATTTTCGAGAATTTTGAAAATTATTTTTTATGACTAAGTAATTTAAAATTATTCAATACTAAAATACCCTATTTGTGACCCTGGGGTGGTACTACCCCCAGCCCCCCCCACTAAACCGGTCTAAATTTTTTTACAAAAATCAAAAGTTGACCTAGGTCCTAGGTGCAATCAAAAATTTTTAATTTTTTAAAATTTCGAATTCGTATGATTTTTGAGAATTTTGAAAATGATTTTTTCAAATTTTTTTTACTAAAATACCCTACTTGTGACCCTGGGGTGATTCTACCCCCCTCCTCATACCCCCCCCCCCCCCCCCCCCCCCCCCCCTCCTCCTCACTAAAGCGGTCTACTTTTTAGGGATAGGCCCGAGATGCGAAGCAGGTGGCATTACCCAAAAGTGACAAAAACCACGCTCTTTTCAAAAGTGACCCAATTTTGAGAGCCCCTAACCCCGCCTCTAGTTGAGCTTGGAAGTTAATTTGGAAATTATTTTTTTTGATTCTGATTTAAAATTAATCTTTTTTATTAAAATTCCCTATTTCTGACTCTGGGGTGATTCTACCCTCTCAGTCACCCCCCCTCCCCTCAAAATCGGCCTTGATAAATTTTTTCTCGCATTTCAAACATTCTTCCTGCGACAATTTCGAATATTTTTTCAAATTTTAGCATTTCATCAAATTTTTCATAGTTTTTAACATTTATATCAAATTTTAGCAATTATTGCAGAAGTTTAATCAATTTTGAAGATACTTTCACGTATTCTGAAATGCCTCATTTTAATTTTAGCCACATTTCGAACGATTTCGTGATAACTTAAGCTATTTCTATGATAAAGTCTGACTCGTATCTAACCAAAGCTATATTTGATTTCAGATTCACACTAATCTCGAAGAATTTTCCGCCCTACACCGCAGACAGTTATTAACCGCATGGAAGGCTGCCATCTGCGCGATACTCCTTACGATACGGTTGAGTGCGACCTGTACCTAGAGCAGCATTGCCTGCCCAGTGACGACGACTCGCGTCCATTTCAAAGTGTCCGCATGAAGACCTTGTTTGATCTAAATCTACAAGCACATGAATGGTGGGCTCCCTCTCAATGGAAGCCAACAGCAGCAATAATATCAACAACCAAATCAATCCAGCCTCAAAAGATGCCCGGGTCGACGGCGTTCTGCTCCAGCAACCAGTCAACATTGCCAACGGCTCGGCTCTGGTCTCTGCTGCGTCTGCCTCCGCGGCCATTAATCTAAACAATTCTAGTGGTATACCCGTAGCGGCGGGCAATTTAGGCTGTGATAATGATAGTCGCGTCGGAAACGGTTCACTCGATAATGACGGTCACCGGCAAGTCACCAATACCGCCGAAGACGAGCAAGCTTCGGTCACCAAAGACGTCTCTTCGTCTTCATCTTCCGAAGACGTTCATCACGTGCAATTCCAAGAGGTCAAAGACGACGATGGCCATCGCGTACAGTTCAACGACTCGTCCGACGACGAGAACCAACCGGACGATATATCGTTCCCTTCGTCATCGTCGTCCTCCAGCTCGGAAGACGGAGACTCGGAATATTGCGAATCGAGAGCGCCGGACGGTGGCTACGGATGGGTGATCGTATTGGCCTCTTTCATGGTTAATTTGATCGCCGACGGGGTTACGTTCTCGTTCGGAATCATCTACGTAGAATTCGTCAACTATTTCGGCGAAGGTAAAAGCAAAACTGCCTGGATTGGGTCGCTTTTTGCAGCCATACCTTTGCTCTCCGGACCGTTCGCTAGTTATTTAACGGATCGCTACGGGTGCAGAAAGGTTAGCATCGTCGGTGGCATTTTGGCCGCGCTCGGGTTCATCATTTCAGCTTTCATAGACTCCATAGAAATGCTATTCCTCACATTCGGAATCCTCTCAGGATTCGGCTTGTCGCTTTGTTACGTCGCAGCCATCGTAATCGTGGCGTATTATTTCGAAAAAAGACGCTCGTTCGCGACCGGACTATCGGTTTGCGGCAGCGGCATAGGCACCTTTATATTTCCCCCTTTTATGGATTACCTCATTAGCGAGTACGGATGGAGAGGCACTACGCTCATATTGGCCGGACTTTTTCTAAATCTTTGCGTTTGCGGCGCCGTTATGCGAGATTTAGAGTATACCAAGAAGAAAAAGAAGAAGGATAGGAAATTATCGAATAGCAGGCAGAATCGAGGCAGGGTTAGGACCAATACTGCCTCCAGTATGGATTCGTCGTCGCAGTATAGCCAGTATTATACGCCCAGTGTGCCCAGTACCGAGGAGTTCAAGAGATTATTGCAGATCGCCGGTAAGATAATCGAAGACTAGACAAAGAACGTAGCTGGGTTTATAGGGGTAATTTGGCCCTGAGCACCGAATTTGAAAATATTCAGGGGAAGTTGGTCCTTATGGTGTGAAACCTCCGTGACAAAATTTTTAGCTCGATATCTCAATTCTAATCCCTTCTGGGGGGTTAAATGTGGATTTTCGTTAAAAATTTCCATTTTTGGCAGTTTTTAAACGAATTTTTTCAAATAGTTTTTGATGTTGGTAGCTTGTTTGAAAAAACATCGAAAACTATCGAAAATATCGATTTTTTTTCGACTTCGATTTGAATAGTTTTTAGTGAGTTTTTCATTGGATATCTTCGTTTTTTCAACTTATTTTATATTTTATTGCATTAAATTGATCGAAATCGAAAAATCGAAAAAATCGATATTTTCGATTATTTTTGATGTTTTTTCAGACAAGGTAAAAAATCGAAAAAAAAACAAAAAACTGATAAAAATCGATGTTTTTTCAGACAATGTAAAAATTCAAAAAATTCAACAAAAAATAAAAAATTGATTAAAATCGAAAAAATCTATATTTTTGATAGTTTTTAATGTTTTTTCAGACGAGGTAAAAAATCGTAAAACCAGAAAAAAAAATTGATCAAAATCGATATTTTCGACAATTTTTTGTTTTTTCAGAAAAGGCAAAAAATCGATAAAAAACAAAAAAGTGATCAAAATCGAAATCGACAAAATTGATATTTTTGATGTTTTTTCAGGCAAGGTAAAAATTTGAAAAAAAAATTGATTGAAATCGAAAAAATCTATAGTTTTGATAGTTTTTGATGTTTTTTCAGAAAATGTATAAAATCGAAAAAAAAAGAAAAAACCAAAAATCGATCAAAACCGAAATCGAAAAATCGATGTTTTTTCAAACAAGTTAAAAATTCGAAAAATTCGAAAAAAATGAAAAATTGATTAAAATCGAAATCAGAAAATCGATATTTTTGATAATTTTTTTTTGTTTTTTCAAACAAGGTAAAAATTCGAAAAAAAATTGATTAAAATCGAAAAAATCTATATTTTTGATAGTTTTTGATGTTTTTTCAGAAAAGGCAAAAAATCGATAAAAAACAAAAAATTGATCAAAATCGAAATCGACAAAATTGATATTTTTGATGATTTTTGATGTTTTTTCAGACGATGTAAAAATTTGAAAAAAACAAAAAATTGATTGAAATCGAAAAAATCTATATTTTGGATAGTTTTTGATGTTTTTTTAGAAAAGGTATAAAATCGAAAAAGAAAAACAAAAAACAAAAAATTGATCAAAACCGAAATCGAAAAATCGAAAAAATCGGTGTTTTCGATAGTTTTTGATGTTTTTTCAGACAAGGTAAAAAATAAAAAAAAATAGAAAAAACAGAAAATTGATCAAAACGGAAGTCGAAAAAATCGATGTTTTTTCAAAGAAGGTAAAAATTCGAAAAATTCGAAAAAAATGAAAAATTGATTAAAATCGATATTTTCGATAATTTTTTTTTTTTTTTCAAACGAGGTAAAAAATCGAAAAAAGGGGAAAAAAACATGAAATTGATTAAAATCGAAATCGAAAAATCGATAATATCGATAGTTTTCGATGTTGGGCCACCAATAGCAGTAAAACAGTTTCATTTTTTGATACTATACTATATTTTACACATAAAAGCTGAAATTTAGAACATTTTCCAAGTATCTCCAATTACCAACGATGTTCAAAAATTCATTGGTAATTAACTTCCACTGAATGATTTCAAATTCGGTGTTCAGAGCCAAATTGCCCCTATAAACTCGGCTACGCTCTTTACTCCATTGTTGCGTGTTTCGATTCATTTTGAACTTAGCAAAGTTTTACCAAATTAAAAATGAGCGAAAAAAATTAGGTAAATCGTGTATTTATCGAAGGTCGGTCTCGATGGCCAAAAATTAACGTTCTGGTTCATTAATTTTTTCAATGTGTCAAAAATATTTCTCTTTTCTTGGAAATTGATCGATTATCGAGCTAATAGGTTTTCTCGGAAATGATTTTTAATTCGGTGTACCTAATTAGCTTGATTATCGTTAATTTGAAGAGGCGTACGTTTATGTAGTGTAACGCAACAATTAACTCAAAATATTATTAGAAAAATATTCGATTAAATTGGGTGATAAAATTATAGTTTTGTTGAAATTTGGGGTCAGAAAATTGATGCGTTTGTTTGTAATCTTTGAAAATGCGACTAAAATTGTTAAAATTACCATAAAAATTTGTAAAAATTTAAAAAAAATTAAAAATGACTGAAATTGTTGAATTTTTTTTAAAACCCCTATTTCTTGGCATTATTGTGACTTATCAACATTTTGTTAAATATCAAAAAAAATTATGGAAAATTAGTTATTGACATTTTTGTACTTTTTAATGAAATTTATTGGACTGCTAAAAATTGTGAAAATCAAGTTCCTGACGTTTTTGTAATTTTTTCCAATTTTTTCTGAAAATACAAAAATCAGTCAAACTTTAAACTATTAATAACATTTTCTGAGCCCAAAAAATCAAAACCTTTGAACTTTTTCAACTTCGAAAAGTCATATTATTGTAAGTGTAGAAAATCATAATTTGTGAAATTTTTTTCCAAGCCCAAAAATTTATATGGGTAACATGAATTTGTGACTCATTTTCGTAACGCTTATCCCCCCCCCCCCTCACCCTTCAGCCTCTAACTCACCAAAGGACATAAATCCCTGTCAACATTTTTTTTTTGTTTTTTAAATGACATTTTGTAATTTTTTTAATGATTTGTTGCCTTTTCCATTTTCAACAACTTTAGAATTTTTTACCATCTTTACGATAATTTTAAACATTATTATCTTTTTTGTATTTTAACCACTTTTACAACAGTTTTCAAAGATTTTTATGAATATTTCCACGATTTTGATGATTTTTTGATAATTTTAACGCTTTTTTTGCCAAATTGTATGAAAATTTGAGCAATTTAAAGGACACTTTCACCGATTTTTATGGATTTTTTAACCCTTTTTACGTCATTTGAACCAATTTATAAGATTTTTCCAAAAATTTTATGATTTTTTGACTATATTCACATTTTTATAGATTATTATGAAAATTTTAACAACTTGAAGGCATTTTCGACAATTTTCGCCGTATTTCAAATTATTTTTAATAAAATTAAAAATATTTTGCCATCGTGGTTGTTAATTTTCATGATTTTAGATCATTTCTAGGATATTTTTACCGATTTTTATGACAATTTCAACAACTTTTCAAATGTTTTTTTCAACAAATTTTCATAATTTTTCGAACTTTTTTACAACATTTTTTAATATTTTTTATGTACTTTGGTATCGACTAAATTTGATCAATTTTCACAACGTTTTCAACGAATTTTGTTTCTCAATTTATAATTAAACAATTACAGATAATTTTATTTGTTTTTCCGACGAATTTTAATTCATTTTTTATAATTATTTGTCGAACACAGCTCACGAAAGCACAATAAAAGAAGACGAAGACGACGACGACGCGAACGCCGCCGCCACCAACGAGATTTCCACCAAAGAAAAACGTAACAGGTTATTCAGCTCGTTGGTCAGCCTGCCTACGTTTGTCAAAAACGGAGAAAAAGTTCCTCTCGAAGTGTTGGAAGGATTATCGACGAACAGGCATTTGTACGCGGTTTTGGTGCATAATTACCCTAGTCTTTTGATATCGTCTCGCAGTATTAGCGATAGCGGATACATCAACGAACAGGTTAGTTGATGGAAAATCACCACCGAGTACTCGTATAACCAACGACCACAGCAATTATAACTGGTTTTGGTATAGACTCGTTTATGCAAATTATTTTCGCAACAATATCATATGTAACTTTAAATTGCTTCGGTCTACTCTAGATACACATACCTATGTTTTAATTTTTTTTACAGCAAAAAAGACACCGGAATCCGTACAGCGTCAACGCCACTCCTAAATACAGCGCTCAATTTTTACCTAACAGCAAACCGACCTCACCAGTGTTGGATTCTCCTTCGAAAGAGGATCAAACAGCAGCCACCACTACGATCACGGAACAAGAACCGATCGAGGTGAAATCGCCGGTAGATGATAGCGTGGGCACCGAAACCACGGCTAAAAAACCAGAAAAAAGAAGATCGATATTGAAAAAGAAATCGGAGTCTTTGAAACGTGGATTGGCAGCTGTCAGTAATACAAATAATACCTGGTGGAATAAAAGATACGCTAGCGATTATGGTAACGAAAGTCCTCGTTTGCCTACTGCCTATTTAAGAGATCTCAAAGTGCATAGGTGAGTTTTGGAGTAACGTGAGTGGTGTTGAGGAAGGCTGGAATTATCGAGTGTAATTTTTTGCAGGCATTCGTTGACGTATCGTGGAGCCATGTTGAATATTAGTCGGTACAGATTGCGAGCGTCGTCGTGTCCGGATATTTATAGAAATTCTATGACAACGATCGCTGAAGAAAAAGATGAAGTAGGTATATGAAGGGGTTTTTGGAATATGCAGCGGCGAGATGAAGGTGCTCGAGGTGTTCTAAAATTAACGATGGAATTCCAAAGTGTATAAGTAACTTCGAGATCTTTGGTCAAGATTGATGAAAAGACGTATTCGTTGAATGATTTATCGAAATTGCTGTTCTATTTCATATCGATAACTGAAAAATTGTATATTCGATTTTGTAAGGGGAGTCGAGTTCGAAGCTCTTGAAAATGAGCATCCAGAAGTATCAAAGTTGCCAGTTCGTTTGGAAAGAATCTAGAAATCGCACATCCGGAGTAATGAGGTCATATCTCAAAAAAACACATTTTTGAAAACGAAAATTGAAAAAAAAATTATGTCTCGAACATCTTTTTGGGTCCAATCTTTTGATAATTTCACGTGATGAAACACATTTTTAAAAACCTCAAAGTCTCTGGTTTCCAAATATATGAACGTTTTTTAATTAATATTATTTTTTTTGTTCAATATTCAATTTTGAAAACCCCATTTTGAGTTGACATTTCAAATTTTGAAAATTTTTTGACATCAAATCTCGTTATTTCTTCCTATTTTAGTATTTTTTTCGCAATATTTCGACGTGCTAGAGATTTTTGAGGTCACTGAATCTGTTTCCAGAGTCATTTTGACCCTTAACCGAAAATACACCCCCCTGGGTAGGGGGGATGGATTCAATTATTTCAAATTTTTTGAATCCTATCAAGTGAGGTATCCAAATGTATGTTTTTTGACCTTTCAAGTCCATTTTTTACGTTATTTCAACTAAAGAACCAAGAGGTTCCCCAAGTGGGCGAGGGTGAGTTTTGATTAAAAATTTTGGAAAATTTAAAGTTCGATATCAATCTAAAAGAAAGGTTTTTGACCTCTAGAATCCATTTTAAATGAATTAAATTTGGACTTAAATCCTAATATGCCCTTGAAATATGGAGGGGGGGGGGGAGGCAAAAATCAAGTTTTGAATTTCGACTTTATCGAGTGAGGTATCAAAATGTACGTCTTCTGATCTCTCGAGCAGCCCGTTTGAAAATTACCTTGAACCGTAACCCGAACCGAAATGGCTTGAATACCGTAATCTAGCCCCCCCCTCCCCCCGCCTTCAGCTCATGAGTTTATTTCTGACGTTATTTCACCAAAAAATACTGGGTGGTGAAACGTAACGAAACGAAACGACAAAATAGCAAAAAGCAAAACGTTAAAACTTTGGAAAATAATGACAAAATAATTTCTATGTTTTTCGTTTTTTTTTTACAAAATTGAAATAAAAATTGAAAAAAATATTAAAATTTTGCTTTTTGCACGTTTATTTTTGAATTTTTAATAAATCTCCTGTTGATTGATTTTCTTGCAAATTCGAGCATATTTTGTTATTTAAAAATTTTCTACAAAATAATTGAAACCTGATGATAAAATTAAATTTTTGACCTAAGAATTGAATTCTGGACATAATTCCCATTATTTTGAGTACCCGCAACCTGATGGAAAAAACGAAAAAAAAGTTTCGTTTCACAACCCTACAAAAAAAGTAAAAGGTGCCCCAAGGGTGCGAGGCTGGACTCGAAATTTTGGAAAATTTAAATTTGGATATCAATGAGTATTGATTTTTGAATTAACCTCTGAAATTTATTTTTGACGAAGAAATTTCAGACAAAAACCCCAAGTCACCTCCGAAATATGGAATGGGGAGGGGAGGGGGCGAAAAATAAATTTTCTCGAATTTTGACACTATCGAGTCAGGTATCAAAATGTATGTTTTCTGATCCTTCGAGTCCGTTTCTGACATTATTTTACCAAAAATAGTAAAAGGTGTCCCAAGGGGGGAGGGGGGGGGGGGTGCTCGACTCAAAATTTCGAAAAATTTAAATTTGGATATCAATGTGTGTTTATTTTGAAATAACCTTCGAAATTTATTTCTGATGAAGAAATTTTGGACCCGAATCCCAAAGTGACCCCAGAAAAAATTTGGGCAGGGAAAGGGGCAAGAAATCAATTTTTTCGAATTTTTACATCATCGAGTGAGGTATTAAAATGCATGTTTTCTAACTCCTCGAGTCCGTTTCTGACATAATATCATGAAAAAAAGTAAAAAGTGCTCGAAGGGTAGCAGAAGAGGGTGGGGGGGCTCAATTCTGAATTTTTGAAAATTTAAATTTGGATAACAATGAGTAATGATTTTTGAATTAATCTGTGAAATTTATTTCTGACGAAGTAATTTTGGACGAAACCCCCAAGTCACCTCCGAAAGATGGAATGGGGAGGGGAGGGGGCAAAATATCAATTTTCTCGAATTTTGACATCATCGAGTGAGGTATCAAAATGTATGTTTTCTGACCCCTCGAGTTCGTTTCTGACATTATTTTACCATAAATTGTAAAAGGTATCCCAAGGGGTGGGGGAGGGGAGGGCTCGACTCAAAATTTTGGAAAATTTAAATTTGGATATCAATGTGTAATGATTTTTGAATTAACCTTCGGAATTTATTTCTGACAAAGAAATTTTGAACCAAAATCTCATAGTTACCTCAGAAAAGATTTGGGGAGGGAGGGGGGCAAAAAATCAATTTTTTTGAATTTTTACATCATCGAGTGAGGTATCAAAATGCATGTTTTCAGACTCCGCGAGTCCGTTCCTGACATTATTTCACCAAAAAAAGTTGATATATGTTCCATTTGGGGGGGAGAGAGGGGTGAAAGGGGTCTCTACACTAAATTTTGAAAAATTTAAATTTGATATCAATGAGTAATGATTTTTGAATTGACCTTTAAAATTTATTCCTGACGTAGTAAATTATGACTCAACCCCCAAGTAACCTCCGAAAGATGAAAGGGGGGGGAGGAGGGGGGATAAATTTTTTCGACTTTTGACATTATCGAGTTAGGTATCAAAATGTATGTTTTCTGACCCATTGAGGTCGTTTCTAAGTTTATTTTACCAACAATAGTAAAAGGTGTCTCAAAGAGGTGGGGGGGGGGGGGCTTGACTCAAAATGTTGGAAAATTTAAATTTGGATATCAATGTGTAATGATTTTTGAATTAACCTTCGGAATTTATTTCTGACAAAGAAATTTTGGACCAGAATCCCAAAATGACCCTAGAAAAATTTTGGGGAGGGGGGTAGTTTGAAAATGTTCAATTAACTATCAGGCAGGCAGCCAGAGTGTATGTTTTTCAACCTTTGGAATCCATACTTATGAGAATTAATTTGGACCATCATCCCTATAATTTTGATTTTTGGTCTCCCCCCCCCTCAACTTAACTGGGACCCCTTCGATAGTTTGACCTACAGTTATCGCAAGAATGGATTCTAGAAATGAGAAAATACACAGTTGATATCCAATTTGATAATTTTCAATGGTTTAGTTTTTTTTCCTCTATTGAAATAACATTAAACATCAAAAACGAACTTGGGCGGTGAAAAAATCCTATAATTCGATATCTCTCTCGCTGTTGAAAAATTATGAATCCCCCTCCCAGAATCGCCTTTTGGGTTCAATGTTGAGGTAATTATTTAGCTTGTATTCAATTAGTACGAGCAACCAGACGATAAGAGTTGATTTTGAGTCATTTTCTGTGGTTGAATTTTTTTTTGAGAAATGGCTGCATTAATCATTACTATCAAATTTCAACATCTTTCAATTTTGAGTTCTAACCTTGCCTTTTTCTTTGTGGGAAAAGGTTGAAATTTCGAAAAAATGCTATTATAGGGTGATGGGGGAGGGTAAGTAGGAGCCAAAAAATTAATTTAAAAACGTTTTTCTGAGATATGACCTTATTACTCCAAATGTGCAAAATGTAACTAATCGTAAACTAAGAAAGGGGCAAAGAAACTGGTTGCAACCTTTTCTTACTTCATTTGTAAATTTCATATTCCAAATACAATCCTCCTGGATGCACTTTGAAAAAATTTCAGTCGTGATATTTCAGTTTTTAAGATGAAATGAAACAGTACAACAGGTTTTTTCTATTTTTAATCACGTCATCTTCCAAAGTATCGATTCGCTGTGGCGAATTTCTTTCGATTTTCGTATTAAATCTGTGTGATTTCTTACAGATTCCATCATCTAATCGTTTTTTTTGTTTCAATTCCAGTGGTACGCCGGATTATTGGATTTATGGTACGCGGCAGCAGATATGTTGGACTTTTCATATTTCACAAATATCAGTTTTCTGCTATTCGCTGTGTCAAATTTTCTACTGTATACTTGGTACGATGTTCCTTACATATTTCTGGCAGATTATGCCGTCGAACAGGGATTTTCCAAAACTAATTCCACATACATTATCAGCGTAATTGGAATATTGAACATGTTAGGCGAAGTAAATATGGGATAAATGATTAATGTGACCGTAGTTTTTTTTTTTTTTATGGTATTTAGAACACCAGATGTGGGCGCAAGATGCGATCAAAATTTCACACTAGTTCGGATGGTTTTTTTTTTGGAAAAATAACCTTTGCAGATCTTGCACCCGCATATTTTGTTTCGTATAATTTTCTTTTCCCTTGTAATTATTCACTTCTTATTAACATTTTATCGTTTAAACAACACTAATTTTTTTACCTTTTTTTTTTAGAATCTCTTTAGCTTATATAAATTTTTCTATATTACTAGAGCAGTGATACGATTTTGTTTCTCTAGTTCACATCACACACATATACATGCTCATACACTTAGTACATAGTATTAGTATATTTAGTATGTAAATATACCACGACCTTGTTGATTTATAGATAATAATTCAATTTCATAGCTTATAATGATTAGAAATTTTCTAAAAAAAAAAAAGGCAACCTCGACGTAGCTTAATAGCTGAAAATAAAAAAAAAGTGAAGGTGAACAAATATAAACTTAAAAATAACATTTGAATTGTTATTTTCTTATCACCTTTACTTCATACTTCATGTATTGCGCTTAGCTACTACATAAAAACAATATTGTTTTCATTTTTTAAATATTTTAACCAAGATTAACGTAGACCTGTTTTTTTTCCAAACCTAGATTAGTTTCAATTTTCAAAAATGTTCTATTTAAAGGCTTATCTTCGGATAAATAATTCTTTCGATGCTTTCAGATCGGTTATGGATGGGCTGGAGACAGATCGTGGCTCAGTTCGAGATGTATTTACGCCGTATCGATGGCCTTATGCGGATTATTCGTAGCTTTGATTCCGTTAGTCACCAGTTACGAGAATCTGTGCATGATTTCTGGCGGATTTGGTCTCCTAGTTGCTGCCAATTATTCGCTCACGTCGATCATACTGGTAGAGACAATATCGCTGGAAAAGTTCACCAATGCGTATGGATTGCTGCTTCTGGTACAAGGAATTGGTAATTTGGTGGGACCACCTATTGCTGGTAGGAATGATAAAATTGTTTGGTAATTTTATAGTTCCAGGAATAGATTGTTTTGATATTACGGTGTTATTTTGCAGGATGGCTTTACGAAGTAACTGGAAGTTTCAAAGTACCATTTTTCTTGGCCGGATTTTTCATCATTATATCTGGATTCTTACTGGAGATTGGTTCGTTTATCGATTTGATAAAGGGTCGTTATAATATTAAACCGAATGCGGATTCTAGTAGCATTATGTCTTGCGTCGAATCGAACGAGTAAGTTGGGTTTGTACTGATAGTACAGTCGCAGATGGGACTTCCGTAAAGCAGTTTTATGATTGATTCGTAATCTAGGACAAATTTTTTTAAAAAAATGAGCTTGGTTTAAGGCCCCCTTTTTCCGAGGATTCACCCGCCATCCAAAAAATCTCTCTATCTCTGCACCTAAGGCCCGAATTGAAAAATTTTTCAAACAAAAATTATTCATCATACGCCTGCGAATAATTTTGGTTATATGAAAAATTT